>JAQGAB010002304.1:0-12505 GCA_034696565.1 Isotomurus graminis
AACTCACCTTCCCAGTCTCGTACCACAACAACGCGTGATTCCTCGACAACACTTTACAGTCGAAAATCGCATTACTTCCATTCGGCCTCGCTCTCGCCACTGACCTTCCAATCTTGACGGGCTGGTCGAGACTCAGGTTCCGTTCCTACAGACGAATCGAGGGTCAAACTGAGGCGACAACGGAGAACAAATGAAGTGGGGGGTTACCTGGAAGGGATGGGAGTTGGGGCGACAGGTGAGAACAGCCCTGGCGGACATCCTGAGGGTCCCTGCAGGGCTCGTGGAGAGGATGGAGAGGCAGTCGGAGGACGCGGAAGAGTCGTCGTCGCTGAGGCTCTCCTCCTCCGCCGTCAATTTTCTCATCGTCGCTGCGTCAACCGACCATCACTACGCCATCCACCACGACACAACGCCACTAATTAGTCCACCCAAAATAAACAGAGCTCAGTATTTTCAACTCCGCTGCCAAACCTCTTCTCACTCAAGTCACAAGTCAACTGGGAGGGGGCTCAGCCTGTCCGTCCGCTCCTGCTCACTCCACCACCACCACTGGACACCTCACTCACTCACTCACACTCACTCACACTCACTCACTCCTCCAGGTTAAAGGTCACTCACAATCCACGAGTCACTACAACGTCTCCAAATAGACTCACTCATTCCAAAATCATCTCATTGTCCTTCAGACAGATGCCTCGGGTCTGGAACGCTTCCAATTCCTCCAAGATTCCTCATCCACTCAATACAGTTTGACATTTCCCCATCGTCCTTCTCTCCACTTTCTTCACCAGTTAATAATCACATTCCCCATCCACTCTGTCCCCAACAATTAATACCCAACCACCTTCACAGCATTTAAATACCTCATAAGCCAGTCTCTCTCATTTATTACCACTCCTCCTCATTCAGTCACAATCAAATGCAAATCCCAAAAACTTCTCACACTCTCATTTGGCTGATGGGAACAGGAAATTTGTTCCTCTACGCAAAACAATACCAAAGTCGGTCTTCACTTCCGCTTTCCCCTCACACAACATTCTATTCATCTACTTCAACACACCTTTATCATCACCCCGTATAATTCCTCCACTACTCATTCATGCAGCAAAGACATGCAAGTCGATAGGCAAATGATTCTTTTGAGCCTTAGCGATTAAATACTTGTTAACATCCTGTCGTTCCCTTATGCCTCCCTCCCTCCAACTTAAACACACAATCCTGAAGTCTTGACAAACCACCTGCGAGAGACACCTTCCTCCAACCATTAAAAGTCCCTTGGGAAGAATAAAAACTCCGATTTATTCGGAGGAGATGAGTAGGAAATAAAGGATAAAATGACACACCGGGAGTTACACATTATTCACCAATATTCACATCTTGATTGACCATAAAACCCACACCAACCCAAATCTCATTCTCCGCTACACATACAACTCCCCAAAAACCTTTTAAGAAGAAACTGAGTCGCGAATCTATCGATTACACTCAAACTGCTTTGCCAAAACACGATTGCCCTTCCTTCCTTCTCATGTCCACATCTTTCCCACTTTCTCCTCACAAAGTGTCCCCACCGACACTCTCTTATCATCAACAGTCCTACACATCATTTCCATGCAACAACAACATTCAAAGGAACTGAAACTGACTTTCATCACTGAATGAGTAGCAGAACCTACAGAATTCCGCACCCTACTTGACACGAATTATCATGAGATGCTCCACATTCCTCCACACAGAAGGGGAAAGTGAAAAGGCTAATGAAACTCCACGAAGTAGGCGTCGGGTGTAAGCCAACAGCAACAACAACCTGCTTTACAATAAACTCCCGCATGGCCAGTCCATTCATTTCTAAAATGAATGCAGTTTAAGGCTTGTAGGATTATTGTTAGTTGGAAGGGAGGAGGAGCCGGTTGGGTGTTTATTTATGGAAAGGGAGACGGTGGATTTATTTAAGTTTGAGACGCTTAGGAGATGAGGTTGCGACAAGTCAATAAGTGTCGCTAACTTTGGTGCAGAAGACTCGAAAGACTCAACACATCCCCTGCGACATTCTCTCCACTTTTTTGCCCCCAGTCTCCTTTCTCTGGAACAGAATCTCTGCCATTCATACGATCTGCAGACGTCCTCCAACATCAACGCTGTCTCCACTTCCTCCAACACATCTTCTACATCTCCCACAGTCATTCAAATAAGAGTTAAGATTAAGAGTTAAGATTAAGAGTTAAGATTAAGAGTGGATTGTGAGAGTTTGATTCATGATAAAGGTTGTTAAAGGTTGTTGCGGAGACATAGAGTGATGGAAAGGTAAGAGTGGGTGGGGGCAGTTGTGGGGGGTTGTGTGTGTGTGTGGAGATTGCGTGGTGGGACGACGGGCGGTGGTCGGGGTTTGGCTCGGAGCTGCTTTCACTCTGACCCGAATTGTGCCCACTGCATCCGTTCTTATCGATTTCCGCAGGTTGCGTAGAATTTGGCGAGTGTAGGGATGATGCCAGCTCCTCTGCACCACTAGCCGAGGTTTCTACTGGAAGTGGTGGCAATAGTGACCTACACTCCCTCGCAGCAGGTCCTTTCACTTCCTCCCACACTACTGGCAACGTGTGTCTGTCTCCTTACGTGGAGGCCACAACGGCTTTTACAGTCTCAACCCATTCCCACTTTACTTTATGAGGCATGCAGTCGCTTTCACTCCACACGAGGATTACACCAACCTACAGTCCTACGTTCACCCCCACCAGTCATGTAAGACCTGAGTGAGGTCGCGCGGACACCAGTCTCTCCATCGCCTAATGTCTGCGACAGTATCAGACACAGACACTAAAGTACTTGGATGTGTGTGAGGCGGAGTGACGCTGGATTCGAAAGGGTGGTGTGGTGGGTGGAGTCCCTCCTATTGCTAATTTTCAGAACAAATACCTTCCCGGCTGACTCCAGCTAATCAGTTTCCAACCTGGAGTCAATTTTGAAGGTACGGAATCGTGTACGTGCCTCTTTTTTCTTTCTTTGTGTGTCCCCTTGTTGTTGTTTAGTTCGCCCCCCCTGACCTCCCCCCTGACCTCTCATTTAACTCCTCCTTCCCTTGTGCAGCAATTACGTGAAGCGTCAGAACAAAGGAAAGAACTCGAGAGACAACATGCCGATGCTTTGGCTCAATTGCGAGACAAGAAGGACGAGGTCAGCCGTCTCAGCCTCATCGGTGAATGTGACAAGAAGAAATCTTTCGACACGATTGAGGCACTCCAGGTCAGATTACAGCTCCCCATGACTTCCACGAGATCACTTGGGGGTCTCTAAATCTTTTCTTCTCATTCCAGTCCAAAATCCGCGAGTTGGAAAAGAAAACGGAACTTCAAAATGTTCGCCACGAGGAGTTGATATTGGAACTCACCTCCTTAAAGCGATCTTCTGCTCGTGCCTCTTCATCAAGACACTCGTCTCTCGGCCACTCCCCACCGGACTCCCCCATTTGCTCAACTCCAGGTCAGACAACTACATTCTTACTTCAAGTACCCCCACTCCCAAAAGTAGTGTAGACTTGCGCTGCTATGTCTCGTAGAAGTACAAGTTGAGCACTGCACAGGCCGTCATCAGTTAGATCCCCAAAACAAATGCTCTTCTTTCATTGTCTACAAAAAGTCGTGGTGGACAGTTGACGAACGGCGGGTGGAACTTTCACTCCCCACCGAATCCAGTTGGATTTTTGGCTCCATTTTTCTCTATTCCAACGAGGTCATTAATAGGCATCCCAACATTTCCCTTCAGATGAGTCCTTCCGTTCCTCCACGGAGACTTAACCCACTCCCCCACTTAATAGACTCCCACATGAATTGAGAGACTATTAAGTTGAGAGACTTAATAGGATGACTTAAGTAGAGGTTGTGAGACTGTAACAAATGTTCTGTTCCCGCAGACTCTGTTCTGAGTCGTGGAGAGAGTACTACGGCACTGTCCACTCCAGTAGTTCCTTCACTGGATGCTATTTTGGAGCAACACTCCCTGTATCAATCGCCTGGAGCATACTCACGAGGTAGACTCCTTTACTATTTCATTATCCACTCGTATTCAACATCCAATTAAGTACACACAACATTCTTTCACCACAAATCCCAATCCGCTAATTGTTTCCCCGAGAAAGTTGATTTCCCCATTAAAAATGTATTTCCCACCACACACTTCCATCCCGCAGTTTCATTCCTTAATTACTTCCAACTTTCTCCTTAGCAAACACACTTTGTGACACTAATTCACTCCCTAAGGAGATGCCGATGGGAGAGCCATTAGTATAAAGATTTGGAGTGTGGAATAGAGAGGATGTAGAGGTTGTAGGTGTAATGGATGGGTAGTTAATTTGGAGTTGTTAGCAACAGGTGTGTGTCACTCGCTTCCGCGGACCTATAAATCCTGCTTCTCTCCGCTGAGACACGGTAGGAAGCGTCTGCGGCGCTCCACCTCCGTCACCGACCTCACCCACCAGCAGCCAGCCACCACCAACAAAAGGGCCCCACTCCTCTCCCAAAAGTCTCTCCAATTCGATGACCCTATCGCTTCAAACCACGAAATCGAACGTATCATAGCCAAAATACAACAGGATAACAAGATTTTAGCTGAATTAGATAAGAATGCTGGTGAGTACGCCTTCAATCAACAATCGTCTCGCTTCACCCTCACCCACACCGCATGAACTCATTGTTGTTTAATTGTTATCGTTTGGGGTTACTTCATTGTTCCGCAGTCTCTCGGCTTAGCACCCAACAAGGCCCACCTGCACCTCACAGGCGAACTTTACCCAAAAAACCACCTGCCTCCAAATACCACCTTCCCAAAATCACTATCGATCACTTTGACGAAAGTAAGGACCCAACACTCTATTTTAAACCATGTACACTTATTCCACACTACTCTTCATTCCCGTACACACTTATCTACCTCTTTAGAACTACATAGAACCACATCAAAGTACATAGAACCACATAGAACCACATAGAACTACATAGAACCACATAGAAGTACATAGAAGTACATAGAGATCAAAACTAAACTCCTACAGCGGACAACGTTACCTTTATTTGCTACACACGGTCACTGTCGCTGTACTTGTTAGCCCTTCCAACCGCTCCTCCCGCCTTCTTCCCCCATTCTGTGTCTTCTAAATGTGTTTGCCTTTAGTGTGGATTCGCTCGTAGCACCACCCCCTCCCCGCTGTAGACTCACACAGACCGTCCCTTCCTTCGTTTCTTTCTCCTCAATCGCATCTCACTGGATGGACCACTTAGTCTTGAGTGTGTAGAGTTCCCCTTAGTAGAGGCCCATCCAGTTAATTGAGCTTGTGTGGAGAACACTTAAGCGTAGGTGGTGATTGTGTGTGGGCAGTTTCAGGGAGCACATCGCGAGACTTGTCCGGACTGTACGACCACCAAAGCCACATGGTCCCCTCCGGAGGCCACCACCACAACCTACCTCAGTTCCAACCCATCGCCACTGTCCTCCCCACCAACTTCTTCTCCGTCGTTCCTCCGGGCACCGTGTTTCATTCCCAGGGACCAAATATCCAACACACCCAACAACCTCAGCAGCAACACGGACCACTCCCCATGATCCACCACCCCCACCTCGTCCACCACCACCAACAACCCATCCCCACCATCATCACCACCGCTCATGTCGACAACAAAAGTGGTGAGCAACCATTCTAAGTCATCCCTGCTTTCTCAATCTGAATCCATTTCCTCCAGTGGGTGTTCCTCAACAACATCTCCCTCACCAACAAATCATGAACGGAACCAGGAGCCAGCAGCCCCTCCAGCTTCACCACCACCACCAGCAGCAGCACCAGCAGCAGCAGCAGCAGCCTCAACATCATCTGCCGGGGTCGAAGGGGGCGGAGATGCTGGACATCCCTGGGAAAGGACGCTGCTTAGTCTACATCGCCAGGTGTGTCCCACCTTCCTTGCCTTTCTCCATCTTTTCTCTGTGTCAACTCAATTGCATTCTTATTCCTCATCCTCTGGGAGAGCTCCGGAGCAACAGGAGTCCACATAAACCACCACCGACCAAGTCTCTTTAATTCTATTTGATTAACGTCCATCTATTTGATCTCCAACACACACAACAACCCCGATTACTCCGTGAATGTGATTACACGTGCTTATGAGTTTGTGTGCCCTGCAGATACTCGTACGACCCATTCCACCAGTCGCCCAACGAGAACCCCGAGGCTGAGCTGAGTCTCAATGCTGGAGATTACGTCCTCGTCTGGGGAACGATGGATGAGGTAATTCCCAAGAACCTTAATTGGATGAATGGAGATGAATGGGTTGTTTGGCAGGACGGGTTTCTGGACGGGGAGCTGCTGGACGGACGGAAGGGGCTGGTCCCCTCGAACTACGTGGAGCGCCTTGTGGGGGAGGATCTGCTGGAGTTCCACCAACAGGTCGTGCTGGGGATCAAGGACGCTGAGGACTGCTTGTCCACGTCGCTCCTGGACTTTGAATACTCGCGTGACGTGGGGGACGAGTCGCAGCGACTGATCATAGGTAACGGTGGGCGCGGAGAGTGGCTTGTGTATTGGCTGGAGTTTAAGTTCCCACTGCATGGATGTCTGCCTGCATATTATCTCTTCATTTCTGTATTTAGCTAAGACCAAGAATCGCATTAAGAGAACTTTACCCCCTTTGGTCTCCAACCAGCAAGAAGCTTTCCGGATGAAAGGTTCGTCCTTCTCTCTTCAGTTGTCCTCCGTAGCCCTTAAGGGAGACCATAGGCGCTCTAGACTCCTCCCCCTCTATCGAGTTGTCCTCCTCCGTAGCCCCCATAGGCGCTCTAGACTCCTCCCCCTCTATCGTTTGCTTACTCGCCGTACTTACTCACCTTAGTCATTCACTCCATTCACTTCCACTAACTCAATTCATTCCCACAGAGGAACTCATGCACAGACGTCAAGAGGAGTTTGGCTACTTGGACCTCGAGGACATGCTCGACGAAGACGGCGACCCCGACAAAAACGGTACTCACGCTTAACACAAAATCTCCACACACCCGTAGACTCTCTTCGTGTGTATTAATAGATTTGTTCTTCTCGGTGCTAGTGCCCCCGCCTGTCCAACTCACCCTCGAGCGACAGCTGAACAAAAGCATTCTCATCGGATGGAACCCCCCAGACTCCCCCCCAGGAACCATCGACTCCTACCAAGTCTACGTCAACGGTCTCCTCCGCTGCACCGTCAAAGCTACCGACAGAACGAGAGCCTTGGTCGAAGGAGTCGACTGCAACAGGGTAACTCATCCATCCACCCCTGTGTGTCCTCATCTTCTAATCCCAATCAATCTCACGCAGCCCCATCGAATCAGCGTCCGAGCTGTGACGCCCAACCGCAGGACATCGCGGGACGCAGCGTGCACGATGGTCATCGGAAAGGACGCTCCACTCGCACCCTCCTGCATAAGAGCCACAAGTGTCACCAGCACATCTGCCGCGATCTCATGGCTCCCCGCCAACAGCAACTACCAGCACGTCGTCTGCGTCAACAATGTCGAAGTCCGAACCGTCAAGCCCGGAGTCTACCGCCACACCATCACAGGTACTCACCCCCCAATCAAACTGAACGGCACTCATCCCCTTCTTCTTCAGGCCTCACTCCAAACACGACGTACCGCGTGACGGTGCGGTCGAAGAACATCAAGGCGCCGCACTTTGACGAGAAGAGCAGCAAGCAGATGGAGAAGTTATCGGCGCACACAGAATTCAAGACTCTTCCGAAAGGTAACTGTCTTAACTTTAACTCCGAAAGAGGGGGGACGGAGGGAGGGGCAGAGTTAGTGAATCGTGTTTGCTGTTCCTGAGGATGTTTAGGTCTGCCTGATCCCCCCATCGATGTCACAGTGGAGCCCGGTCCCCAGGACAACACCATCCTCGTCACCTGGCACCCTGTCGCCGCCGGGACGTCCAACGGAGCCGTCGTCACCGGCTACGCTGTCTTTGCTGACGGACGGAAGGTCCTGGAGATCGACAGTCCGTCTGGAGACCACGCGCTGCTGGACCTCAACAGATTCCAGGGAATCATCCCGCGACAAGTGACCGTGCGCACCAAATCTCGTGATAGCCTCTCGTCGGACAGCATCCCCATCCCCATCCCTGCTCAAGTACTCCGACTCAAGCGACACAACCTCCCCAACCAGAACGACCCCCGCAGACGCATCCGACACCCCGCGGGGGGACCCCTTCTCGCCGGCGAGGGCGACGAGAGCTTCAGCGACCGCGAAGTCCCACCCTACCACCCCACCCACGTCCCGCCCCTCCCATCCATCGGGAGCCTCAACATCAAAAACCGACTCAAAAACTCGTTCAACTTGTTCCGCAGCAACGAACTTCCCGACAAAGACAGCCAAGGGAGACCAATCCACTACCCCCCGGGCCCCCCGCAGCAGCAACCCCCCCAGGATCGGCCTAGAGGATACTTGCCTCAACAACCCCACAACCTCCCCCCCTCACAGCGACCCAAACCCCCTCCACCCGACTACTACGACAGACGACCCCCACGACCTGGACCCCGCCCTCCCGCAGAAGTCAGGCACAGACTCTTCGTCGCCCTCTTCGACTACGACCCCCCCACCATGTCCCCCAACCCCGACGCCTGCGACGAGGAACTCCCCTTCCGCGAAGGCCAACTCATCAAGGCAAGAATACTCAGAATAATCTCAAGAGTGCTTAAGGTGACGTGTGTTGTGTGTAGATATACGGAGAGAAGGACCCGGACGGATTCTACTGGGGCGAGGCGGGTGGACGGCGCGGGTTTGTTCCCTGCAACATGGTCTCCGAGGTTCAGCCCGACGACGAGAGGGTTGCACAAGAACTGCTCAATGTACGCTCACTCAATCACTCACTCAATCTCCGTTCCTTCTAGTCGCTCACTCTCCTTTCTGTAGCAGGACGGCGGCGGCGGCGGCGGGGAGCCCTTGGCCAGCGGCCGGGAGCGCCGAGCGATGGGACGGGACCGCTGGGGCGACATTTACGCGAGCGTGCCGGTGAAGGTGATGATCGCGCTGTATGACTACGACCCGCAGGAACTCTCGCCGAACGTGGACTCGGAGGTAACGAGGTAGTGGAAGAGAGATGAGGCGGAGTGACGAGAGAGTGGGGGTTGCAGGTGGAGTTGTCGTTCGGGACGGGGGACATCATCAAAGTGTTCGGGGACATGGACGACGACGGGTTCTTCATGGGCGAGTTGAACGGCGTGCGCGGGTTGGTTCCGTCCAACTTCCTGACGGAGGCGCCTGCGGAGTACGCGGAGGGGCGGGGGCGCCGGCCAGTGCCTGGGCACTTGGGAGGGGAGATGCGGAGAGGGCCGGGGCCGGGAGCGCGAGGTCCGCCGCCGCCGCCGCGGGAGGGCGGAGGAGGGATGCGCGGGGGGCGCGGGAAAGGTAGGTTGGGTGTGGTCGCTGTGGGCGTGGTTACGTGTGCGTTCGGTGTGCTTGTCCCCAATTGATGTCGTGCTCCTCTGATCTCTTTTTCTCTCTCTCTCTCTGTATGCCGCTGCTAATCTAGATGCCTCTTATCCTCCCGAGCACTCGGAGGTAAGTGACTCTCTTTCCACAAACGCTTCCCACGCACCCCACCCCCCTCTACCCACCCCCTCTTTACCCACCCCGTGCTTGTCGCGTGCTTTCATTGTTCCGCATTCCCTCGTAGTCCCTCTGTGCGCCACACCCACCACTCCCTCCACTAACCTCCCTCTTTCTCTTCCAGAGGAACACCCTCGGAGGCCAGAGAGGTGGTAGGGGGGGCCGAGGAGGACGCGGAGGACACCACCACCCCCCGGCCGACCCCGACTTCCCTCCACCCCCCCTCCAGAGACCCGTCCGCGGAGTCCCTGCCGTTGTGCCCGAATTCAGTCCGACGACGACGGAGCCGACGCCGGGACAGCAGCAGCAGCAGCCGAAGGTGACGGCGACGGTGACAAGTGCCAATCCTCTGAAACTCCCGGGTGTCCTGACGGAGGCGCCTGGCTCTCTCATGCAGAAGTTCTCGGACTTTACTCACAGTGCCATTGGCGGCGGGGCGGCGACGACGGCGGACGGCGCGCCCGCGGAAGGCTCCATCCTCTCGAAGGGCAAGGACCTCATCTTCAAGAGATTCGGGCTCTAAAGAGATTCATTCCACTTAATGCATGAGACCTCACTGCCTTCCAACTCTTGCGTTCACATATCAGTTCATCTGTTCCTTAGACGTCTTAGCTTCTTCTTCAGTAGTCCGTAGGTGGAAGATGCAATCAATACAAAGAAACAATGAAGACACTCTCTCGACAATTAAACTGCTTACACAACTTCCTTTAATCTGTTTGTAATACAACCCTCGGTTCTATCTCCTCAATAAATTCACTAAGCAACAACATCCTTCGTCAGCAGTACGTCCCCATCAGTAGTACGTCTCCCTCTCCACCCACCCCCCGGGGTACTTCCGAATCAACCAACGCCGAATCTCGTCGTACACCATTATCAGCACTGCGAACGGCATCGGCGGAAGCCACCACACGAACCTGCACACCCACACCCACCGTCACCTCTTTATTACAACCCACTCCCCCCTTATTCACTCACTTGAGCGGCTGCATCCTCAGCGCCACGTCCATCCCCGGTGTGTAGGCCAGGAACGCCGCCACCGCCGTCTCGAACACCAACCCAAAGTTCAGGACCCAATTGCTGGAAGGACAGAGACTCTTAATGAAAGGGAACGAAGACTGGAACTACTGGAAGACTCACTCCATTCCCTGGTGGTAGAGACTCAGGCGCCTCGTCTTGCAAATTATGACATCTGCCCACTGGACAATCACGATGGCGACGAAGAAGGCGGTGTGGCATGTGTACTCCAGCTTCTTCCGCGCCTCGTACGTCCACTCCTGTCCGTACGAGTCCTCCAAGTCATTCACAGCCTTCGAGTCCCAAGCTTTCCGAAGTCCAATTACGTCCCTCGTCCGAAACCCATTCTCATTCAGAATGACCAGGTAGACAAAGAACCCCGCCACCGCCTGGATCATCCCCACCTGCCCGTACGCCACGGATATTAACTTCTCGTTCACCAAATTATCCTTTTGCGGGTGACGAGGAGGGCGCTTCATTATGTCCGACTCGGGCTTCTCGTACGCCAGCGAAATCGCCGGAACCTACGACACCCAACCCATCCTTAATTAGTCTTCACACCTCCACTCATCCTTCCTTCCCTTACCATGTCTGTCCCCAAGTCAATACACAGAATCGTCACGGAACCCAAAGCCAACGGAATGTCCAGCAGAATGAACAACAGGAACGGAGACACTTCCGGAATCTTGGAAGTCAACGTGTATGCAATCGACTTCTTGAGGTTGTCAAAGATCAGCCGTCCTGCAAATCACCTTAATTAACTCCCCATTCACATCCAAATCCATACCCGTCTCACCTTCCTCCACTCCAGTCACGATCGTCGAGAAATTGTCATCTGCACCAGAACACGCATTTAATTAGTCTGCTCCTTCTTTTAATCGATTCTAATTACCCAGAAGGATCATGTCCGCCGCTTGCTTCGACACGTCAGACCCCGAAATCCCCATCGCCACTCCTAATCCACCAGAACCACTTTTAGTACAGCGAACACAAAGGAAGGACACACTTGATACCCACCGATGTCCGCTTTCTTCAAGGCAGGCGAGTCGTTCACTCCATCTCCAGTGACAGCGACAATGGATCCCTGGCCCTGCAGCGCCTCCACAATCTGCAGCTTCTGTGTCGGCGACGTCCTCGCAAAGACAATCTCCTTGTAGTTCATGAGCACCGCGTCCAGCTCCCTTGCCGACAGCTCCTTCAACTCCCCCCCGTGAATCACCGCCGCATCCGCTTCCTCCGGCTTCACTTGGTGCAGTGGAATGTTCCTCCGCGCTGCGATGTCTTCAATCGTCTCACTCCCTGCACACAACTATTGTAAATAACCTCCCCTACTCTCCACCACCACCCGTACCTTCTGAAATAATCCCCACTGATTTCGCAATAGCCTTGGCCGTGATAGGATGGTCTCCTGTGACCATAATCACCCGGATCCCAGCTGATCTGCACTTTTCAACGGCATCTGGGACCGACGCTCTCGGAGGGTCAATCATCGAAATCAACCCTACGAACCTAACACACAATATTTCCAGTCTCTCCTCCATCCTCTCTAGTGTCTCTACCTCTTCCTCACCTTAAATTATCCAAGGGAAAGTTGATATCCTCAGAATCAAACTTGAATGTGCGAGGGTAGAGGTCAAAGGGCAGATGGAGGTCACAGAAGCCCAGGACTCGTTCCCCCATCGACCCCAACTCCAAGTACGCCTCGTTGAACGCATCCTTAAAGTCCTCGTCCAACGGAATGTCCTTTCCACTCACCAGAGCTGTTGTACACTTCTCCAGGATCCTTTCAGGGGCTCCCTGCAACCACCACACCCACTTTATCCCCACACCCCACTCATCTTCACTCCGTACCACTCACCTTCATCACCAAATGGTA
>JAQGAB010002305.1:0-12500 GCA_034696565.1 Isotomurus graminis
TGTGTTCAAGGCGTAGACGAATAAAAACCACAGCCACGACTTCTGTAAAGGTACACAATTCAATACGCTCATTAGTGGATAATTTGTGTATTTTGTAATGTTATTTGCTAGAAGTTGCAATGATAGGGTATATGATTAATATTATACAGTAGGTACAGTAACTGTGTATGTAAAATGTTTAAATTAATTGGCTAATGATGAATTCATGTTGCAGAGTGAAGTAAAGCAGAATGGCAGTAAGGGAGGAATATCGCAAGGAAACGGGGGTGGTCAAGTAGCAGTAGCAAAGATCAGTAGTCCTAATGGACGCAAGAGTTGCCTGACAATGCCCCAGGGTCACCAATCAATCTATTCCCGACAGAATAATAGCGTGTGCACTTCCTCCCCTACTTCCACTTCTTCTGGTCCGGGAGGAGTGGAAGTGACTTATCGAATGAACCCACTTCACTCATCTACTCAAGTGACCGCCACCGCTGCCACCAACTCTTCTTCTGCTGAACACAACAGAAGTTCCACCAACCGCAGGCAACCCAAAAGATGCACTTTCATTCTTCCTGGAGACTCCACTTCATCTCCATCATCTCCTCCAGGAGTTGTAGACTTCGAGCAACAACATCACCATGAAATGATCAACATGAATGAAGGCACTTCATACTACAGTCCTTCGTTGATCAACAGGAATCCCTTGCACGACCCAAGTCATGTTCTCATTCTGCCCCCACCTGACGAGTATGGAAGTTTTGATCCAGGTGTTCCAGGACTCCCTTCTTGTTGCTCTTCCAGCTTAATGCAGAGTACTGATGGATCTTCTGGATGTCCTTATCCGCCGCCACCTCCCCCACCCACTCAACATTTCCACAATGAAGAATGGTCCTCCTCTCCGGGTAGAAACCGGTTTACCAATGATAACCTCGTGGTTAGTATGACCCAGCAAAGTCCGTCGGGAGGAGGAGGTGGAGGTGCTTCTAACATGTGTGCCACAGGACAGTTTAATACCTTCGGGGGGAGTGGAGGAATAAGTGTAGGAGGACGCAGTGGAATCGTCCCTGTCCATTCATTTTGTCCAAATCCTCCAAGTGTGAGTTTTCATCGAGAACCAATCGAAGGAATTATGACTAAGGAGACTCAGACCGAAGAGAAAGTTGGAAATGGGATGGACGTTACAAGTTGAGAAGACAATTTTTAACAAACTAACTTGTGATTTGGCAGAAATCTGAGGAGTATTTTCAGACGATTGTGATTGAATATTTTCAAACCGGTGCGGATTCACACCGGTAAGGAAATAAGAAGTACATTTTAAGTTTTGATTACACTATGTAGCGTCGTAAACTATACAATGCAATATTCCTTCTTCTCATATTTAACTTTTGTTTCTTTCAGAATAATCGAGAGACACAACCGAAAGTTCGGATTTTTCTACCCTTCTAACAACACTAAACAAATCTCGAGAGTACTTAAAGTGTTTTGAAGTGTCATTAGCACCCCTTCTTCTTGAAGTGTTTCCTCTTCATAATTAAAATTCAGCTTTGAATGCTCTGTCTCTCTCTAATCTGATTGTATAACGTGTCTAGGCAAAGGCAACTGAGATTAAGAATTTTGGAAGTTTATTACGAACAGAATTTTCATATCGGATTGCTAAGTGCCTTACAATCCACTGTGATTCAACAATAAAAGTAGACACTTCAGTTTGGTTGTCTAACTGAGACGTGGAATATGCTTGGGTGCGTGTAAAATGAAGTGTGATTAGTGTTATATATAAAGTATATAATACGCTGTTACATTATAGGAAGTGTATTATGATATTGATTCTAGGATATGTGGGTGATGTAATAATGCGTTACTTCTGTGTAACTCAAACGAGATCAAACTTGTAATAAAAATCTTGTTCAGAATGTTTCTCGTGTTTGTTTATTTAGACATTCCTTTAAATATTAAAACTGTCAATGGTACGCAAGCATGTGATTCAGTTATCTGATGTGAACGAAGCAATAATAGTGCAATCTAAGTCCTTCAGGGGTAAGTATTACTATCACGAACACAGTAGAGCGTTGGAAATCACCCATAAAAAGTATCACTTTGCACGGAGTGACATATCTCACAATCGGCGATATGAATAAGTGTAAGATTTCCTTTTGTAGGTCAGGAAAGGAAGGAAGGACTTATATTATGAGCCATATACTAGAGATATAACACGTATGCCTGCTTAAACTTATCATAATAATAATTTCCATGTTAAAATACGGCGTGTTTTATAGCTTGAATGAATTTCTTCGCACGGTGGCAGAGTGTGGGCAACTAAGCAGGCACTTTCACATTTGAAAGGACACATTTGTGCTAGCGAGTGACCCGGACAATATGGCCATAAAATGTAATAACCGAAACCCATTTAGAAACCAAGTTTCATGCTCATTTGCATTTTATTATTATAATTTATGTCCTCATTTCGCAGCTGGTCAACCTCAAGAGAGAGTGTAAGTGTAAGTAAGTGGGGATTTCAAGTCTCAAGACGAGACGAACGAATGTCTTTCTCCTTGAGGTCTCCTTGAATTCCAAGTTGTACTCTTTGTACTTTGCATGGCTAGTCTTGATATGTTAAGTGGAAATTATTCCATTTCTCTAGGGACCCATGTCGTATCTTTTATTGCTTTGATTTGACAAACAAGTAGAACTAATAGTTGGTGAAATACACTATTGCTCAAATCTGTTTGCCAAATTGCAATAAAACCTCTCTCTTGCTTTGAGACGGTTGTTACTCTCATTTTAATTGATCATTTGCAAGTCTTTGCTTTTCCAAGCGTATTGAACCGTAGTGAGAGGTAGTTAACTAGGTGAATTTGTACAAATACGGGGGTAAGAAGTTTATGCAGAGTTTGGATCAATTTCCAGATTGGGATGGATGATAAAGAAACAACGAAATCTCATTTGCTTAGAGGGAACGAGAGAGAGAGAAATAACATAAATAGTGCTTAGCAAAATGCAAAAGTCAAAGAGTTTGGAGATTTCTACTCGTGTTTTATGGTGTTTATTACGGGGAGCTAATTGGAATTCTCGTACATACCTAAACTGCTGAATTGCAAACTACACGGACTGAGGATTCAACTGACCCATTTCTCCTAACAGAGAGCAGCAGAGTTGGAGAGATGATTGCGTGAAAGTAATTCTTTGGCTGTTGGTCCACAACGGAAAATTAGCAGAGTGACGGGTGTTTGTTGTCTACTGCAACAAAAGGCCCAATTTTGGCTTCAGATTTCTCATGAATCGTTGGAAAATGTTGTCAAGTAGTGGGCCCACTTTGGTAGTTGGTAGTGAGGAGAATGCCAAGATTTGTTGTAAAGATACACATAAGGGAATGCGGCTCGGCTGAGAGTAACAAGCCAAAATTGGTTGATGGTTGATCTGCAACCAACACTTTCATTCTTCAGCATTGCTTTCTTTCCCTTTAGTGGAGAAAGTAGGAAGTACAAAGAGAGTTTTGGTGAGGCAATCAAGAATACCACCACTTATTCTTGATACACGTACGAACACAGAAAGCAAACAAAATACCGATTGCAGTGTACTTGGTCAGCAATTCCTTTGAAAGAGCGAGAGAGTGAGGAGCCTATGGTTGGCCCGAAGTGAATGAGTAAAGCTAGTCATTTTTATTGAATTCAAGTCACGAGCTAACTAGTAAGCTTGCTAGGCTCTGCTCTCATGTCTTTTTGTGGATTGTGTAGTTTTGTAGTGTGTGTGTAAATGTGTATTTTTGGTGTGCATTTCGCAGACTTGTATTTACAATAAGCATCTACAAACTTCTACTGAAAAAATTAGGTAGAAGTCAAAGAACCTGGTTCTTTTTGTACCTTTCAGACTTTGAAAGATAAGGAAAGGAGAAATTGATCGCGTATTTGCAAAAAATATAGCTTAAGTATATCTCGATTTACTCAATCGGTTAAAAAATCCATACTTTCGACTTCTGATTGTACGGCTCATGTCTGCAATATGAAAGGCCAATTTGGGTACAAATAAGAATGTAATCTGACTATCGATCTTTTGACGTTCATCTACTGTGCTTGTGTATATTTCAGCCGTGCAAAAAAACAATGAAATACGTAGACAAGGAATAAAACCATGAGTTTCGGGCAGACAATTTTCCTCCATTCAAAGAATGGAATGGGCGTCCCAGTGAATATCAGCAACGCAAGTGGAATTCATAATTTAAAGATAGTCTCAATCTGTCACAATTTGAAGCTAACATACACGGCAGATTTTTTAAATATGAAGAAATACTACTAGATTCAACTTTTGACATGAATCCTCTTTGACTTTGTAAATGGAGGATTTTGAAATCCAATTCATCCTGAAGGGATTGTGTGCCTTGTCTTTTAGATGAATCTCTTATATAACAAGTCGTATCTAGGCTAAAAGAGTATGCAACACCAGCATGCACAACTTCTGCGTGTGATGGGTACGTGTTGGCGGATCCCGAGGATAGTGGAGGACAAATTTGTCATGTAGAAGAGGAAGATAAGGCAAGAATATCGATGTGTTGGTTGAGCAACTGAAGTAAGCGATATTATTGGATTTGAGACGTGTATCGAAGTAATATGCATGACTGGAGTAGTTTGTTGGAGATGCAATTTGTTTGAAAAA
Source organism: Isotomurus graminis (assembly GCA_034696565.1). Classification (NCBI taxonomy): domain Eukaryota; kingdom Metazoa; phylum Arthropoda; class Collembola; order Entomobryomorpha; family Isotomidae; genus Isotomurus; species Isotomurus graminis. The sequence continues at coordinate 4,630 of JAQGAB010002305.1, forward strand.
GCTCGGAAGGAAGGAAAGAAGAAGGAAGGAAAAGAAACATTTTTTAATAAAAGCAACCATGTTTCATACATCCATTTTGGGAAATAAAACTTTTCTGTCGTGTTTGATTCAAACGCATGAAGAATAAAAATATTCAAGTGAGTGTCATCACACGAAAAACCTGGTCTACTTTCTTTTGAGACGCTCACTACTACTGGTAAGCTCCAAGTACCATTGATCATAACGGTCTACTCATCCGTCCGTACCACTTGAGACAGGATTGCGTGCTCGTTCATCCCTAAAATAGAAAAATGGGTTTGTGACTTTACTTCTTGGAACGACATTACTGTATTCTTGGATGAATTCTGTGTTTGTAGAGGTATGAGTTATTCTGCTGTAGCGCTTCATGGGAGAAACTGGGCTAAAAACACACAGGTCTCCGCTAAAAGTTTCCATTTAAACGTCCCAAATGGAATACATCAAGGTTGTGTTATCGCTTTTATTTGACGCGTGTGATGATTTTGAGTGGTTGTCGTGTGGAAATATTGCGTATTTAGGTACCATTGCAATAAAAACAAAAACAGGAACAGGAATACCTACACGGAATTTTGAGGGCAAGAGTCGTTACAAGTGTCACACTCGGTGGTCATATGGAAATTACACTTCATCACAAAGCCTCGTATATAACGCACACTAATTGAGAAATGACATGACTGAAAGTAACAGTGAAAGTAAAACTTAAAATCTCCAAAGGTTTAAAGCTTCATGACTTTAATGCTATGGAATGAGAGCATAAATATTTACAGGACGAGTTATGCATAAAGTCATTCGTATGAAAGAAAACTCTTTGTAGTGTTCCAAGTAGAAACGCAGTTTGCATGAAAAGAAAGCTCATCCTTTATAATATTCAGTGAAGTGGGGTGAGAGAGAGAGTATCGAGAGGAAGGAAAAAAGAATAATGGTCAAACTGGCACTGTATGGGGAATGGCACAAGGCATTTTTGCAAATTGATGTTTATTTTATGCAAGAAGGGAACACACAAGGTCTGTTCTTCTTTCAGACCAGCGGTATACGTCTTCATCCACCTCGACTATTCTTCTGCTATTCTTCATGGGAACATATTTTGCAACTTGAATTGGGGTGTATGGTGTACGCAAACAGCACTTCTTTCAGTTCCTTCATGCAGTCTCAGCCTTCACTTGTGGTGAAAGTTGTGGCTCGCTGCAGTGAAAGTGAAGTGGGTTCGTAACTCTTTTCTTTTGTAGAGTAGCAGGTGAAATGAAGAAGGATGCGGGTCTCCAGTTGGGTTCAGTTAGTCTCACATTTCCTTACCCAACTTGACCCTTTTGCTCTGCTATTTTTGGAGTCTCTCCAACTCTCATATAAGATATTTCTTCTTGCCTAGAAAGTGAGTCTTAACTTTTACTCACACCATCACCTTCAGGGCAAATAGGGAGCTCTTAGTCTCTTAGCACAATAACGAAGCTCTTGAGGATTAAAGAAACCCACGCTGCTTAAGCTACCAACCACAACTCTCAGACAGACATACACACAAAACGTACATACACACAGAGGAAGAATTAAGAGGAAGGTCGAGTGTGGTTGGCAACATGGCATGGAGAAAACTCAGAGGAATGAGAAAACTGGAATATGATGACAGAAGGGATTACAGATTAACAAAATAGAATGCTTCTTCGTATTCCACAATTCTCGCAAAACATCATTTCTGCTAAAGTTGCTTTCTCTTGGAGAAGCACAAGTCTCAATGGAGAAAGCAGTGTGAGAAGTATCCTTCATGAATTTTGAGTACACTACTACGTCATCATATTCGAAGTTGCTTTCAGAACACGTAGAAACTTTTTTGAAGCTGAGAATACCATGGGGTGTATGGCTGAATTTTAGATTGATGAAAGTCTGTGTGTCTGTGACTTTCGACTGGTGAAGCGTTGTTAGGGCATGTCCTTCGCAGGAGTTTCAAAAGTTGATAATTAGTCGAAACCCTGACATTCCTGTCTGTAGTGCACTGCACTGGTAGTATCCTTGATACATTTAGAAATATCTGAGGTTGATACATTCCTTTGTCCCATATCGTCTCTTATCTGAAAGTTAAAGCATATCCTGATGCAGTGCAGTTTGAGTAGCTAGTAGTAGTGAAAAGTAGTTACAAAACTTGTACTCCTTCATGCAGTGACTATTAGGCACCTTCTTCTGTTGTTAAACTTAAAAGTGATTCTGAATTCAGTCACAGGCATTCTATGATCATGAGCCATGACTTGTACGCAAAGATAACCATGCTTCACGTCTTCTGCCAGCCACATGTGGCTTTCATTTTGTAATCCATCTACTGGATTAAAGCTTTGCTGCTGTGTGTCAGATGCATTTGCAAGATGCTCTCTGACTGAGATAATGTTATAACATAGAACATGGCTTTCAGGGAACTACGTGCATTTATTTTCATTTGATTAAAGACAGAATAATTCTAGAGGGCTTCCCTTTCATCACTAAAATAATTCATGCACCATCAGATTAGGAAATGCAACCTTGGCCTGCCACGACCATGGGGTACTACAATTTCAACTTCTACGATCTACACAACATAACGTTTTACCTACAACCTACCACCAGTAGAGTAGAAGTAATAAACTAACAAGATTAAGTCTACAGATGCACAGGGAGCTGGTACTTTCACAGGATTCTGTTAGTTCATATAGGGTAAATGGTGTTTAATAATAATCCTAACCTGCAACTAGAAAGCAGCAGTTCATGTCACCGTTATCTATTAATTCCCTTTCTCTCTCACTCTGCTCTACTGGTCTACTTCTGGAAATTGTGGGAAATGTTATCTAGTATATCTAGTATTGGTATGTCTAATTTAAATTTCATTGCAACTGCAAATGTGAAATAAGCTTTATATATTTGTACTGGGTTTTATTGCAAAGGCTTGCGATCTACTTTCAGTACTTTCCCCTCTGTGATGTGTGTTTACACTTATATTTGCATTTATATTTTGCGTACACGTTGAGTTTGAAAATTATGTACATTGCATCACATGGCGAATATTCGTATGCCAGCTTACAGTTCAGGCTTACTCAAATGCGAATATAATTTTAGTCCTACAAAACAGGAATTCATTTCCTGTTTGGAGAAAGTAACAATGATAATCAATCCGGTTTATTCACCACAGGGGAGATTTTAATACAAACTTTAATGCGAAGAGTTTCGTAAAGATTTAATTAAGACTTTCGTAAGGCTGAGATTTACTCTAAGGACTTCACTTAACAAAGTAGGAAGCTGTTTGGGTACGCGATTGTATTTGTTGTTTCATTTATGAGAGTTATAATCCGAAATATTCAGTATGCATTGATTTCCTAAGTAAACGATAGTATCGGAGTTATAATTTAAAGTATTAAAATACAAAGTGCTTTGATCTAGATTGATGGAGAAGTATAATCTCCATATAGCTAACAAGTGATGGCAACAATGAACAATAACTTATCAAAATATGAGGGTAGTAATGGCAAGGCAAGAGAATGGAATATGGAATGTCAATTATGTATGCAATGAACTGAGCTGTGTAGTAACTGAGCATGCATATTCATTATGTGTATTTCATAGGAAGTGTTGGGAGTTTATGGGTTTCAAGTTTAGGTTTGGCATAAGTACGAGGCAGGACGCATAATATGTTGGCTGGGGAAAGTCTCTTTTGGTAATCAAAAGGTCTTTTCTTTCCTTTGTATAGGGAGGTTGATTAACATACACACGAAATTATGCTTTCCATGAGGAAACCACACCCTTCGTTGGTAGTGCTTAGGTTGTTTGTCAGTCCTTTTAGTCAAGAGCTGTAATTCTCATGAGTCGTTGGTAGGTTAGTCTCTTAGTTGGTGTTTTAGTAGGTATTTATTATTATGCAGGCACAGGAGACGAGACTACTGGGAACGATTCATTAAGTCTTGACACGCGGCGTTGTGTTGTGGCCGACCTCAAAAAACACAGAACAAATGAAGGGATATTTATTACTTGGCAGACAATGCGTTTATTAGCTTTCCCTTCCCTACTAACCAACCATTCTTTGTGTTTAGGCTTAGTGTCTATCATCATTGACAATGGGTGGAATGTGTGGGATATTATGGGGGAGTATTTCTTCGTAGTAAAATGCACGGAAATACAACATTGAGTTGCGATTCTGAGTGAAAGTTCAAATTCAGAAGACTTGAAAGTTCACATAGAAAGTACAATAATTTATGGTGGTAGTCACAGCCTATAGTCTATTCCTCGTGGGAAGTGCAGGTGGGTAAAAGTTAGTGGTCGGTAAAAGTCGCGATAAGTTTCATACACAATGCATGAGATAGAGATACTCATACGAAAGCAAACAAATACACATCTGAGTTTGAGTTTACGATAAACATTGTGCGGGCTGGTGGAGTGATGTAGTACTTTCACAAGAATAGATTTATTATGTAGTCTCATGAGGGATGTGACGATCGATGAAATACGAATGAGTAGAGGAAAGTAGGAAGCTAAATCTGCATTGTAATGAGCAGGTACGATTTACAAAGCTTCATGGGAATGAACATTGGATTACGATTGAATTTCTGAGGACTCTTTAGACGGAAATTCTGGATCTAAAAAATTTACACATAAACTATTGATACTATAAGATTAAAATTATTTATGCATGGAAGGTTAATGAATTGGCTGAAGTAATTCGTTGATGAGTTTGTACAAAAATACAAGTGTAAAGTCCTTCATAACCTAAAGTTTTTAAGCTTTTCCGTTGTAGTTTTAATGAGACACCTTTATATAACTCCTTTAATGTATTCATTGAAAAATTGTACACGTGTATACACTAAAATGAAATAAAACTACAATTTGGATGCATAATAAGTTTTGAACAAAACTTGATAGCAAATTGTTTCTTTCATTCGAAAAAATTCTAAGTAGAGCGACCTTGGATGAGAAAGTGTGGAAGGTGAGATCTTCCTATGTTTTCAAATTAATTTTTCCTCTTCCCTTTAGAATATGCACTTTATTCATATACTTTGCACTTGCCAATCTTCAAAGGATCTCTGAAATCTTATTTGTACCTGTTCGAATGAAGGAAGAGGAAATGCAGAGAAATAATTGATAGCGTGTCGCACGAAAACCACTCGTAGTTATATCTCGATATCTTCCACTCAGACACCTGGAGCGTCTGAAAGTCTTCTCAAAGGAATGAAACTTGCCTATATAAAACAATAATTATTTTTCTTGTGTGCTTGAACTATATGGATCCTTGTATATAAGGAACTTTGCTCTTTCACACTGATCTCGCGTACTCTCATCTGCTACCACCACCACCTGATGCAATTATTATGTGATCTGATATCCAGACAAGAATAAGCGAGGCATGTGAAGTAAGTAACGATGAACATTTGTTGCCAAAGTATAGAAAGTTTCTATTGGTAGGAATGGTTTTGTAGAGGAATGGAAAGTGATATATATGAGGGTTTCATAACTAACGGTTAGGATTGATCGAGGATAATAACAGCAAACCGTATTACAATCGATTTACTCCCATGGAACATACAAGAGGATACATAAGTGCAAGTATATTGAGTAAGTGAACTTTCACACTTGATCAAAAGTAGATCACAGCACAGCAATCCTAAGGAACGTGCATTGAACACCAGATGTATGTTTTCTCATTCTTACCGAAGAATAAAGTTCTCTCAATGGATTTTATGAGTACAGTTGAGTAACAGCATCAAGAGCTTTGTAAGTCTATCTGGACAAGGAAAGTGGGAGAGAGTGAGAGCATTCATTCGCCATTCAGGAAGAGTTGCACACATTCAATGTACCAAAAGTCCATTTGAGCCAACATTCACATTTGTAAGGGATTGTGTTCAGGGGTCTTTTACTGGACTTGTTTCGTACTTTGTAGGCTGACATGTGTGCAAAACGAAAAAACATTGGAAAAACTCATACATACACGGATGTAGGTTGCATTTTAACTTGCAAGTACCTCGTTGTGGACAACTTAAATATATGATGCATAAAGATTGAGAAGTCCAGGAGTGGCAGGTCTGTTCCTGCCGTTTGAACTTTTGTACTGCATTGCATGCAATGAATACCTACTAGTGGGATGAACAAGTGTCATTTCTAAAGTGATTTATCATCATTTGTTAATTCAGACCGACTCCTGCAACCCATATTCGTGCCAAAATCATTCACTATGTTTTGTTATTGTGAGCGTTTAGCAAGCAGACAGTCCATAATTAAACGCGCTTGCATTCATAAGACAGCATATAGCACATATTGCAGTGCCGCTCTGTTAATTATAGGGTTCAAACATGTTCAAATGTTCAGTTCCTGCATTTACGTTTTAGAAAGTGATTATATAAGAAAATTATTAATAATTTTTGAAAGACATTATATTTTTTGAGTATACAAACTTGACGCGTATGACACAAACGAAGCAGTGTGAAGTGCATATTACTTCAAAGGTTTAAATACGCCATTAATATTTACCTAAGATATATACGCTAACATGAAACAGTTAATAATTGGCCTACTTCTAACATGAAGAATTAATGAGTTAAGGAGCATACTAATGCTAATTATAGTGCTTTCAGTTTCTAGAATACTTTTGTCTATCCCTTGGAGAGAAGAAACAAGTCCCAATTACGAAAACAGCGCAGTGGTTGTGAAAAACAAGGTAGAGATCTCGACGATGACGTCTGAGAACTGATAAATACTATTCGGAGTACCAGGCAGAGGCCGAGCTTTACAGAAGTATATACCATATAAACCTGTCTCATTACTTGACAATGTGGTTGCGACGTTCTTAGTAGCAATTGATGGAATTCGTGCATCTAGGTTGTTTGGATGACTTCTCAACATAATCAGATTAGCTGAACGTAGTAACAGTGCCTTGAAATTCTAGACATACCATACACATATAAGTAAACAATTCTCCTTGACTGTCTTTAGGATGAGACTTCCTGAAAGTTTTATTTTCCATGAATTTCTACTTAGCTCGGGGATCTTGAGAAGAGGTTCGTTGGATCTTAATGATGGTGTCCTTTTATACTTAACAACACACTATTGGTTGACAAAAACTACACTATAATGCCTCCAGTTCGTTGTTATTCTGATCGCGTTTAGTTTTGTGTATTTTTATTTAGTGAATATAGATGTTAGAAAGTAAATACGACCAAACGTAACTATTTAATTATGCAGTGAAAACCTAAAATGCTTTGAAACAGCGAAAGTGTAAAAATAATGTGTTCCAAATCTCCAATCGCTTAATAGGTTTCATGAAAGCTTATCACATCGAGACGTCTCCTTCTTAAAAGGAACAACTTTGTGAACATAAAATGATTTTTACTCTAAAACTTTCTTCTAGGTTTCATATACACAGATTATTTGATTTCCAAACTGAGTGAAATAAATCGCTAAACTTGCAATTTCCTGGCAAAGCCCTACATTTTCTTATCTATTTGTATTACGTCGAAGCATTAAACTGAGAGTCGAAGGACACGCAATTTCGATTGAAAAATCTCGTACGCATCTGCTTGATAAATGTACAAAGGAAGACTCAAGACTCAAATAAGATTTAGGATCTTTTCCCATCCACCCGGATTAAATTAGAAAAATAGGTGGAGTTGAATTTGGAATGAAAGTGAAGGACCTTCTCGATGGCTACAGGCTAAGTAGGTCTTGTGATATATTTCATTATTATTACTTCCTAACATGATGCATGTGCCCAGAATAACAAGCTTAGTTTGTTCATTTGAGTCTGAGACTCTAGGAAGAAGCAATTCCCGAATAGAAAAGTTAACCCTTTTTCACGGTGCGTTCCCAAACGGGAACGGTAAATTTCCATGCTGAGTCACGGAGCGTTCCCAAACGGG
>JAQGAB010002306.1:0-12495 GCA_034696565.1 Isotomurus graminis
GATAGGAATAGTTGGAGCTATAAGATGCATACAAAGAGCTTATGTGCGGAGTTAAGTATTGAATGTCTGTGTTGAATTTGTCATATGATTTAAGTAAAATTAATGTAGAGGATAATTAGCCAAGCTCGTGCCCACAATTTATATGAGAATTAGTAAAGCTTATAATAATACGAACATTTGATTCTCATCCTTCAGAGTCTAAAGGAAAACTAGGATAGGACATAAGTAAAGGCGAATTAAAACTGCGGTGATGATAATAATCATGCTAAGTATAACTTGGAGGTTTAATATGAATGTGGATGGGTTAAATGTAAAGCTGTGCCGCTAAGTTGGTAAAGTATATCTAAAGTGTATTGAGAGACGAGAGGATGGTTGAGGGGCATTTTATTTGACTATATGAATTTAACGATAAGTAAAAATGCTGTACAAATGTTTCATCTCTCCTGTACAACTAATAATAAGACTCAACCTGGTGTCTGTGTGTGTGTGTGAGTTGCCTTCAGTCTGTATTTGTATGGTGTGTATGCTTATTCAGCTAAAGAAGGAAAGAAACTAGTTTGGTACTTTTTAATAGTTACTCTTTCCTTTTTTATGTGCTTACAAAGTAGTAGCATTGGATGTGGTGAGGATGTATGTATTAGTTGGTAAGGTTGATCATGAGGATGATAGTGGTGGCACAGACTCTCTTATGATGTGAAGTTGCAAGACTTTGACCAATTTGGTAACTGACTCTTGGCTCACAAAATACAAAACATCACACCCTATCCCTTTCCTACTGCGTTTCTTTTGAATACAGTTGAGAGTATATTATAGTAGTAGATAATAGGGAATCAATTACTGGTGGTGGTATATTACTGGTGCTCAGAGTCCCAGTATTTCAATCCCGGTGTGTGGAGAATGAGGGTAGGTTAAGTCTCGAAGGAATATTTTGTGTGGGGAAAGTTTCCTTCTGCTCTATGGTGCTTTTACTTCGTGTGTACCTTAATTCAGAGACTGATATTTGTATAGTTGGTTAGTTGGTGACATTGGAATTGTGTTAGTGCTTGTGATTGAGAGGAAGTTAATTTATTAGTTAAATTAAGGTAGGGTGTTGTGTTAATTAATTGGAGTTCCATCATCAGAGTTTCCAAGTCGCATGTACGATGGGGTTTATCAGACTGATATGAGCTGAGGTACATGCAAATGAGTTGGGCAATTTGTGTTAATAGAATAAGTGATGATGAGCACCTGTTGATTAGAATGTCTAATGTGTGTAGTTACAGGTTGACAATAAATCTGCCCACGGTACTGGAGGAGTCAGATCAAGAGACTGAAACTAGTCCGGGTGCTGGTCCTAGAAGGATGAGCAGTAGTGAAAAAGGGAGTCGACGGAAGTTGGTGAGGGTGAATGCCATGGAGGATGAGTTGGATTCCACGAGTCATTTGGACAACCACCATCACTTGAGGGCCACTTCTGGTGGAGGGGATGAGGATGAGGTCTCGTCCAAGTCTGACTTCCAGAGTGCTGCTAGCTCGCTTCCTGGAAGTGTGTATAACAGTCTGGAACGACCGCTACAAATTATTAATGGAGCTTCTAGGAATGGAGGAGGTGACTCTGACACTGTGTCCTTGGGCAGTGACGGGACCTTCTGTTCTCCCATCTCGTCTCCTTCATCTCCGACCTATTGGACTCCTAGTCAAGGGTCCAGCTCACAGGTGAGGAGATGTGGATGTACTTGTGTTATTGGGGGTTAGTTAGGGAGTTACTTGAATGTATTTTGATGTGAATAGGAAACCATCACTAACCCTGATGGAGACAAGACCCCAGTCAACGAGTACGAAGCTTTTGGCAGAGAAGAAGCGACGTCAGTCAGCAGTTGTCCTATCTACAGAAACGATTATGAAAATGGAAGTGTGCGAAAGGTCAGTGTGGGACATGACAAGGAATTGTGGTGGAATTATCTTCTAATACATCCGGAATGTCGAGCTTAACGTGGGATGTATTTGTGTGTTTTGTAATCAGAGGATGAACTCTTGGGGACCTCAATTGCCGATGTACAATAAACAAAACACTCGTTCAATTGGTGTGATTCCAGAGTCCCAAAAGCAGCATATGATTTGGTAAGGACTTGATGTCTTATAGATTATTACAGAGGTATGAGTTGATGGTCTGTTAAAACATCTGGTGATTTAATCCAAAAGCTTTGCCTACGATCCTGTGAAGAGGAGTGCAGAGGAAGCTGCAAGACTGCTGGATGGTCCTGAATGGCGAACTCTCAGAAAAGACTTGGATAAGAAGGATCAAGAAGTAATGGAATGCGTGGATAATCTAATTTGAATCTTTTATTTAATTTCTGGAACAATATTACAGAACTTTAGTAAACGATACGCGCAAGAAGAAGGACACGACATGGAAGGTGGAGGCTCAGCAATTGAAAGTGGTTCTCAGAAACCTTTCAATTCAACAGATTTAGATGAAGAAGCTGAGGAATATCTTGAGACGTTTCCTAACCTTGTGGAAGAACTTTTCAAGAGTTTAGATATAATTAAGGAAGGAGGGAAGGGGTAAGCACCCGTGAAGTTTAATTTAACTTCCAACAGAGTAAATTGAGTACACATGGACTTTTAATTTAATTTCAGTCCTTCGGAATCTGAGTTGGAGGGAATCTCTGTGAGTTAATCATATGAGAAATGCCCTTGGGGTTGTTTTACTTTGAGTTAAAGGTGTTTTGATATCTAATTGGTGTTTGTTGTTTTTACAGAAACGATTTAACCATTTAGCATTCACGTTTCAAACGGAGCATATTACTTTAGCACAACGAAAAGAAATAAAGTTGAAGGAGCTTGAGACTTCGAGGAGCCGAATGAATGACACAATCTCCTCACTGGCCTCACAGTTACAGGTGAATCGATAAGTACAAAGTTTGTTTAGTCTTGTGTACACACCCCTTAAGGTGTAGCAGAAAATCTAATCAAGTATTGTTTTGTATGGCTTAGGAACTCGAAGATGTTTCCAAGACACACAAAGTGCCTGACGAAATTATCAAACTGTCCAGTTCGCTCAAACATATAGTAGGAGATCTTAATATGCATTCCGGGAGTTTGTCCAAAACTTCCAGAGTAAGTGAACGTGTAGTGAATTCATAATGTGATTAGTGATGGAGATAACTCCACCTGTGTTTCTTTGCAGAGGAAAGGAATGATGGATGTTCAGATTCGCCTGTACAAAATGATAGAAGTGATGGTTTTATACGTTCATATTTTAAGAAATCTCTTCGATAACGTTGACAAGGACTTGCTGAACGCAAGGTAAGATGAGCGAACTCAAAAGTTTAGGTTAAGTGAGTGTTAAGTGTTTTTAGTAGATTTAGTTTGATTTATTTCTGTCCTCGTAATCTTGTTCATACCTATCCACTTTGGGTATTGTGACGAGAGGAGTGTGACACAGCAAAACTTTTTATAAAAGACTTGAGAAAGTTGTTATGGAAAAGTTAGCGCATTGTTAGAATTGATTGATCTTTTTTGGAAGTCCATTGCAAGTGAATATTCAATTTGGGAATTCGTGATTCTCTCAAAAAGTAGTTTTTCTCACTTATTGTTAGTAAAAGGTCGTTGTTGAGGATTGGCCCAAGCTTTCTTGATTTATGTTCCATTTATATTTGACACTTGCATTTAATTGAAATAAATTATGGATTATAAAAGTCTTTGAGAGTACAAGCCGATTACAGAACTTTGCTCTTTCGTTTAACGAGGTATAGACACACCTTAAACTTCCGTATGAAGTGTTGGTAATCTGACACGGTAGATATGTTTGGTAGGATTGGTTGTGTAACAAGGGGATTCAATTAATATTCAGTTTTGTCTTGAAATTACAAGTGAAACAGGATATGTTATAAAGTGTAAAGAAGTGTAGATTTGTTTTATGCAGTTTTTACATTTTAATGAGTAACATAAATTTGTGAGTAGTTTGTTACTTTATGTATTCTCATTTAGTGAAGGATTTCTTGGTAATTTAAGTCAAAATTGGATGATGAAGCGATAAGAAATGTCTTTGTTTGAAGATGCGGATTGGATTTTTATTTGGACAATTTTAATTGTTTACAGGAAGCTTCTTGAAGACAACAAAATCGAATTCTCCAGCGGCAGACATGCACCAGCCCAGCTCAACAATAACAATAACGAAAAGGTATGCTTTTTTGGAATATTAGTCTTTGTGTCTTAATTGCATTGATTATAGTGATAATTGGGTAAATTTTTGCATACACGCAGCATTAAAGGAGAGAGTAGTAAGAGATTAAGTTATTTCAGAGAGTTGAGTAGTGAGAGATGTTAAAAGTAACTATATATAAAACTTGTTCTTTACGTCTTCAGGTCCCCTGGGATGAAGGTCAGCACGGTGAAGGTGAATTGCTCAGGTAAGCGTAATGACTATTGTCTGTCTAATTGTAAGTATATGGCGTGTGTTAATAGGAGTGTTTAATGTTGCAGAGATGATGATGGTAACCGATTCAACCTTCATCAATTGCTTGGACCAAAGAAGTCAAATTTAGGGCTGGACGACAAATTGAAGGAGAAGCTGTTGCTAAAGGAGAAGAAATCAAGTACCAATGTAGTCATTAGGTAAGATGGGTGTGGTTTATCTTTGGGAAGTGCTTTTGGGGGGAAATAGAGACGGAAGTGGTGACGTGAAACGAATTGATTTGGATGTGTAGATACATAGGAGACACATACGAAGCTCTTCGATGTGAACTATTTTGGCCGTGGAACTGGGAAGAGACGTCTCGGGGGATAAAACAACTTTTCTCAATAATTTTGATGCTCGTAGGAATCGCAATAATCGTTCGCAGCGTATTTCCCATAGTGAGTGCCAATGATGAACCTGAGCCATTGGTGGCCGATCTCTCTTCCCTATTTTCGAAATTAGGAGACATGGATCACCCGAAGCTTCCTGAAATATAGTTTATAGTGAAGTACGGACTGTTGGTTGGAGTGAAACAATCACTGAATATTATGTAATTGTGTACATGTACCTAAATGGATGCCTCTTCTTACTAGACGTTTAACTATTAGCACGGATAGAGTCTTCACAATCGTACACGGAAAGATGAAATGAATGTTTAAGTGTCTTTAAATGTTCATGTTAAGTATGTAAGTCTTTAGTCTTATATAAACACAATGTGAATTTTGATTTTGTACGTAAACATAAGAATTTAAGACAAGAAATGAAAATTCCAACTGTGTAGTATACTTATACCTTTAAAAGGACACAGATTAATTAGAAAAAAGTAATGAAAACGAATGAGCAATAAATTTAATTCATCTTGTGGAAATAACAAAATGGTTTGATTTTTTATGGGCAATTAACACACGAGAGGTATTGGATTTTTCATAATCATTGGAATGCATTTATTACATCGACTTTTGGGTAGCATATCTGCCTCACGAAGTAGTAAGAGTTGTAGAAGCTTCTTATCTATAATGGTATCATTAAATGTATTACCGGTTGCAGAAGAAGTCACTTGTTAATGACACACACACACACATAAGAATCAATTATACACGGTCAATGAATTATGTTCCATTCTAGTGTGTGTCTTATGGAAATTACACTTCTTTTTAGCATATAAATTACTCTTCGCCGTGTCTCAGGAGACGCGAGTAGTTGTGTAACACACGAGGAATTAAAAATAACAATTTTTCAACCGAAACTGAGTTAAAAATATGAAATGGTACAGTGATATTTTGTGAGTTATGAGTGAGTAGTAAATAACAGAGGTGAGTAATGTTGAATAACATTCATTAAGGATTACAGAGTTTGAAAGTGAGTGTAATTTACACATCCAGGGTTGATTTGATGGTAAGGTGAGCGAGTAATTTAAAAGTAATTATTGTCTGATAAGAAGACGTGAGGATGAGAAACGATGTATGACAATGTAAATTTCTCAATTAGATGTTCTTCAGCGATAAGAATTTATCGGGAGTAGATTAAGGTGAAGAAGAAGAAGCTGCTGCATATGTGAGTTGCTTTTGGGGAATCAATTATTATTCTGTGTAAGTTATGTAATTGAGTTGACCCCAGATATGCTTTGTTGTTTAAACAATCACCCAAAAGTGATTGTGGTATTCAGGCATAAGTTACGATGAAGTTCATAAGAACAATTAAAATGCAAATATTGTTTGTTCATAAGTTTATTCCTGTGAGATAATAAAAGTTGTTAAGGTAGAGAGATGGTGGATTATGGATTACCACAAATAATTATGCTGAGAGTCTAAACGATCGCGTGGATTGATTGAAGCGATTTAATGTTATTAAAGCCGTTTTGTTTATTTAAAAAGAGTCAATTACTTATTCAAATGAGATGGTTTAAAATTGTTTTTTTTTGTAATTATGATTAAACAAACCAAAGCGCGTATTGTTTGATATGCAAATATTGTGGGAAAATGCAGATGATGCACAAATTGTATAAAAGAGATTATTAGAAGGAGATTTGAGAATTTGAAGACCTCCCTTGGCATGTACACACGATTGGTATGGGTAGGACTTTGTGTAAAAATAATTTAATACCTAAAAATATAATGCATTAAGCAATAGGGAATGAGTGTCAAGGTATGCCAAGGAGTTTATCGTGAGGAATATGGTATCTAATCCTTTAAACTGTAAGGGAGATGGGTTAACATGGTTCTCTGTATAATAATGTGTTTCAGGATGGAGAAATAAGGCCAGATAATGCATGAATTTTTAATGATACGTTTAGTAGACTAAACCAAGCACGCAAGACATGAAAATCAATAAAGTTGCTCAGTCATGAGAGATGAGGAGATATGATTGAGCATTTGATGGGGAATAATGGCACGTAGGAAATTTGCAGCAATCATAAAGGTTGATCGGGAAAGTATAATGATTAAAAAGTGTTTTGTCTGATTATGAAAATGGTGAACGTGTTAAAGGAGCAAATATAATAAAAACAATTACGTGTGAATAGAGGAATATATGTTGAATGTGTGGAGGAAATGTGAGATGATAATATGATTGGTGTATTAGTTACAGAATGTTCATGACATAAAGTACCTTGTTGGAGGAAGGTTGCATAATGGGAATAAGTTTTGCTTAATCTCAAACAAACCAGTTGAGATGTTGAGATGATGAGACTTTGAGACCATCTCTTGTTCATCTGAAATTAAAGGTGAATGGATGAAGATGAGTAAATTGCATGCATTTTTGATTGAATAGATGAGCGTGTGTGGATAATCTTTTGGAGGTAGAGAGACACACAGGATTTCTCAATTGTAGATATGTTAAGTGTGCTTAGCACTTAATCTTGGGTAGTTGCAGAGAGTGTATGAGAGGATGTGGCTTGGTAAGTCACATTAGACTTATTTTTGTTTACCGATGAAAGGGAGATATGTTTAGGTCAGTGGTAATAATAATAAAGTGATTGTTGGTGAAGACATAATGCACAGTGTCTGCCAATGACATAATCTTGTGTGAGCTTGAATAACCTTTTAAGTTATTTAATAATAAGTGACTAGACTGCAATCTTTGATTTATGTGAGATGCGAAATGCTACTTTCTTGTTTGACGGGGATTTATTGGGAATGATGAACAGGATGAACAAGAAAGTGCAAGTAAAGTGGAGTAATAAACCGATTAGGATCTTATTTTAAGCTTTTATAGCAAAGCCTTTCACTTGAGAAAGTGAATTTACCAGTTTGTAAGCTTTGAAGCTTTATTGGTTGTTGGTAAGGAGAGAAAACGTGTCTCGAACAATAAGAACCTCCGTGAATCATTAATTGGATTATGCAATAAGGCACATGAATCATTTTTAATTACAATGAGACGGTTAAAAGACTGTCGGAGGTATAAAGCCAAATGAACGGATTGTATGAGAAGACAAGAGATTTATTCTTGGGTCAGAGAGTCTAAAACTAAAAGGTTAGTAATGGAGGAGGACTTTAAACAGAATAAATTAATATCGGAGTGGACGTCTATGAAACTACCTGATGAGTATTCGTGGTGCATTATGCCATATAAAAATTATTAACGCCCATGTTGAGTATTTAACGTGCTAATTATCCCGTCAATCTCTGCAACTTGGAACCCACGACGTAAATCACTTTGAAGTTGGTGAAAGGAGGAGTTGAGGTGTCAGGATTGAGCGAAGCCGTGTTTATTTCGTGCTTGGAAAGATCTTTATATGAGTTCCGACTGAAATTTATTATTGTATTAATTGCTTGGAAGGAAATGGCAAGCAGAGATACATTACGGATGAAAAGGATATAGAGGATTAATGTGACATGGAGACTTTGAAAAGGAAAGAACGTCTGATGCTGATAATTTGCATGCAACAAGCGTCCTTGTGATTTCAAGGAAGATGAGTCAAGTGTTTAGTTAGAATTGGATACAAGTGGTTTAAAATGTGTTATTGTAATACACCTTGAGCTCATCTCAACCCCTTAAATGGGTTCTAAGACTGTAGTTGGTTGTAAATAATAATAAATGTATGTGTGTGTACATCAATCGGGAGACAATTAGATACAAAAGTGTTAAGACTCTTCTGGTACTATATTGGGATTAGTGTAGAGTGGATGACTCCTACACCTTTTTAATGTGACAAGTACGTGTGTTGTTGCCTACTCATGAGATTATTAAAGTGATGGCTACTTGGACACATTGGATTGTGTCCCCTTCCTGTGTCCCAGTTTCTCCAATGGTTCACCTAAAACATTTATACGTATGAATGGATGGCCATGGGGTTTCCTGTGCGTTGACAACTTCACTCGCGATTCATTTTGGTAGAAGGAGAAGTGTACAGAAAGGAACAATAAATCTGTATCGCTTGAAAGTCACCAAAAGGAAATTTATGATTTTGTCTCACTTTATAGCGCAACATACTATGCTATTTTAATGCTTTGTGTGAGGATGTATAACGTACACTTTAGATTAACAAATTACTCTGTGTGTCGTAGGAAAGTTCTGGGAGTTTCTTTGGGACAAAAGTGTTTTTATTGCGTTTGATTCATGTGTTGAAGTTTGAAGTAGAACATATTATAGGGCGTCTAATGGTATATTTTGTCCATTGTTCACACTCTCTCTGGCAGTGTGTGTGTGTTGTCATCAATTCGATCTCCAGTAGGTTGGAGAAAGAAATGAGCTAATTCTCTCCCGGAGATTGTAACATTGATGGATGTGTTGTATAACGTACAATGGGAAATGTATGATGACTTTTTCTTCGTAGTAATAAAACAGCTCTTTTGTGTGCTTTCTCTTTTCTTCCTTAGAAGTCGTGATGATTTTGGAGTGAATGGGGAATAGTGCAAGTCTTTTGTGGGACTCTAGTTTTTTGTTATTTTAATGCGGATAAAAGTTAGTGATAATTCAACTGCTAGACTTGGAGAGGAAGGAGGAAATGGGGTAAATAGATGGTGGGCATTTGTGTAGTCTGATTATTGGATTCTTTGTTGTAAATCTGGAAACCATAATTAGGTCAGGGAGTTTGTAGAACAGATTTAGGATTTAGTTAAATTATTGTAAGGAAATGGGTAGAATGTTTGATTTGTAGTGTTTGTTAATGGTTAAATGGGATTGTAATTTAAAGGGAAGAATTAAGATGAAGGAAATGGTAAACCTTGGGCAGTAAGTACCCCGTGGACCTTCACAAGGGATGAAGGTCTGGTGGTTGTTTGAGTTGAGGGATATAAAGTGTTGTGTAAAGATTGTTCTGTATATCCTTAACAATTATTGTATTGGGGAGCCAAAAGAAGACATTAATCTTCGGGGCTGCCACAGCCTTGGGGAATGCATTTCGGTGATTACAAACATTCGATCTACGTATCCTTCGGTTTTTACCCATTCATGGAATATATATAAGCGACACGAGGTGAATTCGTATTCCAAAAAGGGATTTTTGCTGGTCAGTTCGATCACGCTATTATACTTCCCATAATAAAACGTGGATGAACAACCTTCGAGTGTAAAAGTCTGAGCACCTGAAGCATTCAATGAAAAAATGAATAAAAAAGTAGGTTGGGCTGATTTATTTCTCCAGTTGCACCTTTCCTTTTACGCAATACACTTGGTTTCTCAACTTGGCTTTGCGTAAGCAATAATTGTGTCACCTTGTGAGTTTATTTAAATTCTGAGGGGGTTTTTCTGAAGAATTTAAACCTATAAAAGCATTCGTCTATTAGAGTCTTCGGTTATTAATCTTTCGTCTTTTGTGTAAGCTGATTACTACTTGAAGTTAATATGGATCATCATGAATAGATAATAGATTTGTAGGTTGAACTCTGTTGGTTTCTTATTAAGGTTGATACGTGTTGGCTGAATTCGATGACCAAATTTGGAGAAGGAATGACAACTGGGGAACAATGTCTTCGTGTGAAGTACCTTTCAAAGATTTCCTCGTGTTTCTCTTTCACTCAGCTTCTCAAGATGATCCCATGCGTAAAAAACTGCTTCTTCGAAGAATAAGTAAAGAAGAGTTGTTAAGACATAAACATAAGTTGCTACGAATGGAGTCGTCAAGGAAGATAGTGTCGCATGGAGGAACTGCAGCCAGGAGATCTTTATCAAGCACGGAAATCTCTGCATCTCTTCACAATAACCCTGAAGCATCTTCTTGTGGGGGTGAGGGGAAAGATAACCTTCATTGGATGAGTACAACTGTTCTTATAGAACGTGGAGTGAGTTCTTCGAATGCAAAATCCAATGAGACACATGAGAAGGAGAGGAATACAATAGAATCACGACAAATAATTCTTCATCAGAGTTTTTCTCGACTAGGCCCAGAAGAGGTGCAGCAGCAAGGGACCGAGGTGGACTCTACAGATCCTCCCAATGGATTGTGTAGAAAAAGCAGTAAAAGCACGTGCAGTTCTAAAAGTAATGGTTCTTCAGTTAAAGAAATGCTTGGAGATCCACCTTCAATAATTAGGTTGGGAAGTAAGAATGAGGAAAGATTACAAAGTGGTGGGGACGACAAAGAGACTGGATCTTTGTTGTGTAGTTCTGTGTCGCGGCCTGAAGTACTCATAGTAAATGATGACAATAACAGTGGGAGTCGTCCTAAAAGTGGTAATGATGATACCGAAGAACTCCTGACGAAGGAAGATGTCCATCATGATTATCTCATCGTGCCTGACTCACGAAGGAGTGATTTATCATTCTACAAGAACTTCTCGGCCACCACACGATCAAAGTCTTCGATGCTTGAGGAATACATTTCGTTTTGCAAGTTTGATGATAGCAACCACACTGAGAGGAAGTGTGTTGAGAGCAATAACAATAATAATAGAGATGTTAATGATGGAAGGGGATCATCTGAGAGTTCTGGGATGTCGAAGCGATTGTCTCGCTCGACCCCAATTCGTCTGGATATGGTGCATCAGTATAGCGTGTCTACTGGATCCGGGTTAACAGAAGAAGAAGAGAGACTTCTGAGTCATCATCATCAACGGATACAAGAATTTCTTAAGTCTAATGAGATGTATCAATTATCTCCTGATGAAGATGGAGTGTTGTTATCTTCAGGAGAGTTTCTTAATGATGAGGATGAGTGTTTGAGGGAGGAGAAGGCTGGAGAGAGTCATTCGATTCCTCTGGAGTCCCTAGAGGACTTTAATTTGATTCTTGTGTCTGGGAAAGTACGGAGGAAGTGGGGAAGTCGGGATTCCACGAGACCTTCGAGTGAGACAGCCTTGACTTTGGTTGAGAGGAATAATAAGGAGAAAAATAAAGCAGGAATCGATAATTCCGGAGGTCGGGTGAGAGATGCAAGTGGATTTGTTCCCATGAGAAAAGGAAGCGGTTCGTCACCTGAGGGAAAGAGAAGTCAAAGTTCCCCTGGGGACGTCAGTTCATCAACAACGACAGTGACTGTCACGATGGACAACACGTCAGTGTTCCTTGACACTGTGTACGTCAACGTGAAGCAAAATATTGATGGTGCTTCGTCCATTAAGCTGTATTATTGAGTTGGACTATCTTGATGAGGTTTTTGACATGTTGGACTGCAGTGGTAATTAATTATCCAAGTCATTAAGGTTTGGAGGGTTATATGGAGATTAGGGATGTAAGAAGTAATAATATGAAGTATGCGGAGATGAAATAAGCAATGACACTACTAGTAAATGCAATGCAGCTTGTTTATTCAGAGTTGTGCAAGCGAGAAGTATTACTGCATATTTTTTACATCGTGACATAAAACGAAGAAGTGTACAAGCTTGCCGATGGTTTCATTGGGAGAGATTTCTTTTGGTAGACAGAGACAAAAGAAGTCACTAATCACATTACATCAACTGCTTTATGAAGGGGAAAAAATTATGGCTTATTTTAGACATGCATTACACACAGGCACAGAAGTAACTATTACTTGTCAGAGATGAAGTCAGTGTCACGATTTCTAAGGATCATAGAAGCTCACTAGGTTTATTGAGAATATTTATGCCATTTACACTTTTGACTGTGAGCTTCTTGATGCTACTTAATAAAGAGTTAAAAGTTGGGTCTGTGTAGGA
>JAQGAB010002307.1:0-12492 GCA_034696565.1 Isotomurus graminis
GTTCTTTTCATTTAATACACATCACCTCATCATGGTCATCAAGGATTCCTTTGATGAAATAAATGATGAAACACAGCCACAGCTCACATAAAACGAGGAGTAAAAAGCCTCACACATATCCCCATCGAATTCACAAATCATGCCTCTTGCTCACATTATTCTTGTAGCCTGTAGCTTTATTAAAGAGCTTGTGCTTGTAACTTGCTCACAGGATAAAAAAGCTGTCCACAAGTACCTATATAGTCTGCTGGGCGGTTGTACTTTGAACTCCACAAAAACCAGCTTTCAGAAAGACCATAATTTCCTTCTAGTCAAGAATTTAAATGTCGGACTCTTCGGGATCATTGAAAATGGAACCTCCTGTGGAACTTAAAATTCCTGTGCCTTGGGGTCACGTATCTGCCAAAGCGTGGGGAAATCCTAAAGCTAAATTTCCAGTGTTGGCTGTCCATGGCTGGATGGACAACGCTGGAACATTCGACCGGCTTGTTCCTCAACTTTCCAACTCGCTCTACGTAGTAGCTGTTGACCTTCCGGGTCATGGACTGAGTTCACACATTCCACAGGGAATTCCTTATCATTTTGGAGACTTCCTTCTAGTCATTCGGAGGATCACTAAATACTTGAAATGGTCCAGGTTCTCATATCTTGGTCACAGTATGGGAGCTGGACTTGGAGTGTTCTTCTCGTCTATGTTCCCTTCAGCTGTGGAACGATTGGTTATGCTGGACATGATTAAGCCTATGAGTTCTGATGAGGGAACCTCTGCCAGTTCCATGGCTCAAGCTGTCGACTTCTTTCTCTCTGTCGAAGAAAAAGTTAAGCCGGAACTCACACCGACTTATTCTTTCGACGATGCGCTCAGCAGGCTTATCACGGCTACAGACAACAGGTTAGTATAGTGCAATTAATTATTATGTTAGTCGAAAAGGGTGTAAAAATTCATTGTAAAATAATAATTATTGACGTTTCTTTGATTCCACAGCCTTACAGAAGACGCTGCAAAATGTCTGATGACACGAGGAACTGTCCGAGTGGATGAAGACCGATGGGCCTTCCGAAGAGATCTGCGAATGCGGTCACCAACGTTCTACAAATTTAGTCATGAAACAAGCATCAACTTTCTCCAGGATATTACATGTCACAATTTACTGATTAAAGCCAAAGACGCTCCTGTATTTGGAGGAAGTGATGAAGTTGTGAAGAAAACATTGGAGTTGTACAAACAAAAGTGTGCGTCTTTTCAATACGTCGAAATCGAAGGAAACCATTTTGTTCATTTAAATGAACCTGAAAAAATCTCCGAAATGGTCAATAAGTTTTTGTTGGGCTCTGCCTTGAAATCTGCTTTATGATGAAACGTAAATTATTAATCTTTAATACTAGAAAATAATATTCTCATTGTAGTATAAGACTAGTTTTTGAAATCCCTAGTTTGAATACTTTGAATCTATAAACTGTCGAATACACTTATTTTCAAGACTCAGCATAACTGTAAGCCAATAAAATCAAGTCATTTTGAAGATTATTATTGCAAGAAAGAAAAGTGTTTATAGATGAATTCCAAAAAGAGCAATCTTGCCAAATGCCAATTAGGTACATAAGAAACTTTTGATATGTTCAAGGGACAAATTAAATACAGTTCACAGCATTATCGCTTCATATTTCAAAACACCGGCAACCGGATGGTTCCATTTTGCTTAAGGACATTTGATATTTACAATGTGCCACCACCAACATACTAATATGTCATGACAAACCAATAAATACTCAAAAGTACGAGTTCGTTGAATGTCTACTGTCTACCCATAACAATTAATGCATTCTATTTACTCCGACTCTAGGTCATTCATTCCGTTGTAATGTAATCTCACAACGTACTTGTAAGCACATTTGGAAATTCTTTTCATGAAATTCAATTCAATTGTGAGTGAATAAATACACTTAAATTCCATGCATAATTAAATTTAACCTTCCCATTATAACTTGTACTTTTCAATTAACCAATGACTTGAGTTGAAAGATGGTTGAAACTTGTGACTCTTGTGACAATATTTAGGGACACAAAAATGTTAAAATTTCTGCAGACAAATATCAAATGATTTTATATGCAAATGCCTCATTGGTGCTACTGCATCTCTTCCCCTAATTGGCAAGAGCATCGTTGCTTTCCATCTCATAAACTTTTTATTAGACACTTGACATAAAACATCTCAAGTTAATTTTAATTTTATTGCCTATCCTCCTACATGAGACACATTTCAGCAAAATAGCTTTCACCACGTCTATTCTTCCATTAATATCCTTGAAAAATCGCCTGATTAAACCGCAACTCCGTGTACAATTAGAAAATAATAACCCTACAAATATTACTTCTCACGCAACCCAATCTCCGATCTGCTTACATAATAATGCATTAATACATTGACAGTATTTGGATTGTGGGTTGTGAACCATTCTTTGCATTTCATCTCTGTAATCCAGTAATCCACAGCCAACAGCGGTTTGGGAGTTTCCACACACGCTAAATTCCAAATTCCAACATCTGACAAAGAAGAATCAGAGGAATATAGAAGTGTGTAAAGTGAGTCACACATCCGTATCCGTTCCTCGTATCGTTTGTGTGTGTAAGAAAATCACTCAAACATCGCACACAATGATAATACCTCAAGAAATGATAGAGTTCCTCGAAGAATAAGAACAAGACAGTCATATTATTACATGTACACTCTACTTGGCTTCTTTATTCTTTGACCTTAAACCCGAGAGAACCGGGGGGAGTATTCCATCATAATTGTACGTAAAATGTAATAATAACCCATCCAAGTCTTTTATCTCTTAGCCTGCATCTGCATGGTGTAACGATGCAGTACCTAAATAACGAAGACGCTTCTTGTTGATGTGGTGGCTATTTTCTAGGGAATTAATAATGATAGGGAAGCATCTATGTACCCTAATGCAATCATAAAGGTACGAAGACTCTCTCATGTGTCATGCGTTATGTCTACGGTAAACCAAACTACCAAACAGCAGCTTTACACAAAAGCCATTTCTTTCTTTGGGGGATAGGCTTAACATCTCACAGCTTAAATTGTGAGAGACGCCAACAACGAAGTGTGGGCAACATTTCTGTTACTGGAAACGGAAGCCTCAGTCCTCACGCTGGTCTTGGCCATTTTTGGATCTTTCCTTCAACTCCAACCGTTGGGCAACATCATCCTTCAACCATTTTATGTACCTTTCGATCGATGCTTAGCCAAATCTCCTTCTCTATTTACTTCTACATTAATACTGTATGATCATCATGAGACACAACTTCCTCCACCGCGTCCTAAACGCATCTCTCCCACCTGCCCAGCAACAAGATCCCGCTCCAACACCTTTTGTTCTTTTACTGAAACAATTATTTCGCTTATGAATTATTTTTAACGTCCAGTTAAACCTCTCCCACCTTTTACTGTGATGTACAATGCTCCTAACTTATCCCACCTGTCAAAATCATTTTAACTAAGGTGCGGATTGCCAATATTGGATTCATTGGTGGCGGCTACTTGTTAGGATACTTATAACTCTAGTCAATAGCTTTGGGATCTACTCACAATAAAGCAAAGTATGCCTCTCTGCAAAAGCTTCTTGCACAGTCTCCTGTTGTAAATGAAAAAGTACAGGAAGTAGAAATATATATCAGGCAAGAACATACATGAGATTTATTTTATGAAAACTTTTGAGATTACTCATGATAACATATACACACAATATATATTTACACCTCTCAGATGCAATCAAGCATACCAAATCCACTAATATTTCTCTTTGTGAGACTAACATTAACATACAATTTAAGTTATATAACTCCAGTAGCACAGAACATTACAAGTCATTCAGGACATCAAGATGTAAAAAAGAGATATGGAAATGTGTAGGCACAGCAGTGTTTAAAAGTGTTACTTTTATAGTCTTTGTACAACAAAGTGTGTTTAATATGTACGAGATATTATGCTCTTCAGTAAAAGTTCTCTTCTGTACATTTAAAATTCCTATCAAGCCTATATAAATAGTTGTCTACTAGAGTCTAAAATATTATGCAAACTGTATTTTGAAATCCAAGCTTTGTTTGCGTTTGTAGCTGTGTAAAAGTCAGAAGAAAAATGAAATTACAGAGTGCAAAACTAGCTTTTAGCTAATAGCAATATTTTCAGTCAGAAGTTATGCGTGTGTAGAACTCTTAAGAAATCTATAATATTGATTGTGCATGATTATATGATTAATTATGTTATTAATAATCTACCGTTTCTCTACAGAACTAAACACTACATAATTAAGACTTGTTAGCATCATTATCAGTCACAACTTCAAAATCACTTTCAGTCAGGTTATAACAGTCAGCAAATAAAATACAGTCTGGTTCTTCTCTTCTTCAGTATTTCTCAAAATAAGTGAAAGTACATTTAACACTTAAAATAAAATAATTCGCCTTAATTTTATAAAAACAACATCTCGGGTATCAAGTTTTAAGGTTTAAAGGCTTCATAAGGCATCTGGATCGATCTACTTGAAGCTTCTTTCCAGAGGGGCACAGATAACGCTAGCATATTGCTTTAACATATACTACACAACAGATTCTTCGTCGTCCATCATCTCATCATCATCTTAGAGAAAGTATAGAAGGACAAAATACCCAACATTTAATACACACAGTACACAGTATTACAATATATATCAGTCATATACTGAACCTAATCTATCACAATCAATCACACACAACAGGCGTACGCTTATCGACAAAATTGTATTATGCAGAAGGACATGTATTATGACCATATAGAGGTATTCAGTTAATTACTAATTATTATGCTTTTCTACATTGAAATGGGTGCACTTTTAGGATGGACTCGTAAGGTGAAGTCACTATCTTGTTTTTCCTCCTAAATAATCTTATTACATGAAACATGAATCGCTACGTTTGTGTGTAAACTGTCTGATTAGTAATATCTGGTAACGTTAGAATCGTAGATGGTAAAGCTAGGGGATTGTTGTTGCTGATGCTGTTGTTGGGACCCTGGAGGGGACGAGGAAAGTCCTCGTCCTATATTATTGCTGTTGTTACTACTACCACCCCCATTTCCACCAGGATTACTATGTCCTTGATGTTCAGGAGAGGACACAAACGCTCTGACGAGAGTTGGAGTAGAGCGAGTACTGAAGGGAGGCCGGATAACTGTAGTGGTAGGGGTACTATGAGCCGGCATAGGAACAGGAGACGACTGGGAATGTGGAGGACTTCTAGAGTGAAGGAGATTAGTTCCACTTCCAGGATTAAGTGCCAAACGCCAAGTGGGGATGGGACTTGAAGGACGGATTAGAATTTGTCCACTGGATGAACTGTTGGTGTTGTAATGATACTGATGGAGGGTGGGGGACGGTTGACCCTGGTGGGCAGGGAGTGGCGATGTGACCACAGTCACAGTTTCCCCAACAGGAGGAGGCATGTCGAACTGAGCCCTTGAGAACATTTGATTAGAGTTGGTATGGTGCATGTACGTCTGCTGGTGCTGCTGTTGGTGGTCCGAAGAGTTCGACGGAGAGTGATGGATTATCATTTGAATAGATCCTCCATGTAAAGATGAGGGGGATAGGGGGTCAAGCTTAAGTGACCCGGCTCTTGAAGGGGCTCTAGAATTATTACTACTACTTCCAGGTCGGTCTGGCGTCTCTAGGGCGGAAGTAGATGCAGACGCGATTCCAGAAGTAGACGAGGACGAAGCGTTTTGCTTTCCTCTAGAGGAATTATTAGGTTTCTTGGTGTTTGTAGAGTTACTATTATTACTAGTGGCATTAGCACCGTTATTAGGGTTTGTAGAATTTATTGCACCACCCCCGGCATTTGCATCCCTCGCGTGGATCTTCTTGTGAATTCGCAAGCTGTTCGCTTGAGTAAAAGTCTTGTCACAAATAGGACATCGGTATGGTCTCTCACCCGTATGCGTTCGGATGTGAAGGGTGAGATGTTGTTTGACGTTGAAACTCTTGGGGCAAAGGTGACACCCATATGGCTTCTCACCTGTATGAGTCCTCTCGTGTCGAGCAAGGTCCCGACGGATCAAAAACGCTTTACCGCAGTACGAACAAGTCTCCTTTTTATCTCCTGCGTGGATCATCATGTGGAACTCCAAGTGGTGCTTTCTCCGAAACGCCTTCCCACATTCTTTGCATTCGTGTGGACGAATGTTTGCGTGGATTTGTTTGTGCACCCGTAACGCTCCAGAGCCTTTGAGGACTTTACCACACTCGTCACACATCATTGGGACTCGTGGGTCGTAAGTTCGGACTCGTTCTTCTGGCTTCTTCTTCGGTCGGCCCCGTTTAGGTACTGCAAGGTTACAGACGGTCGTTAAATCTTTATGCTTGTCGTATACGTGAATTAGTCATCCTACATCCCCCTTTTCTTTGTGCATATCGATTGCTTTACAACTGTAGCAAGTGTGTAATTCTGCGTGAAGTTTGTAAGGTGCAAAAGGTGGAGTACAAAAATATATTTACTTACATTTCTCGGGTTTGCCACTGTCCTCTGTTCCAGACGCTTGTCTCGAACTCCCAGCCTCGTCTTTCCCTGTGGGACTTTTACTATTCGAGTTCACTGAAGCCGACCGTTGTTGCTTACTTGGCAAAGGTGTTGATGTCTTCAAAGGCTTGTCTTTTTTTGAACTTGTAGACATCGGGGTTGAGTCGCTTGAACCTCCTGTGCAACCACAACCATTTAAATTCAAATCCCCATTCCCTTATACACTCCTATAGACACTCAAAAGCTTTAAATAATCAAAAGTGTACAAACCTTCATCTTCATTGTCAGCGCAGTAATCTCTTTCCACAGGACTTCGAGTTCTTTCTCCATCTCTCATTTGCCTTTCATCAATCCTTAACTCCCCTCCTTCTGCCCCTCCTTGTTGCTTCCCACTGTTAACCTTACTATTTGAAGGAGAGCTCCCAAAGTCCAGTCGTTTTCTTGACCCCCCTCTGCCCCGAGGTGGAGGCTTATCCACATTATTATTCTGCTGGGAGGTCACTTCCACTCCAACATCAATTACCATTTCCCCTTCATCTTTGTGTAAGATCCCTTGATGCACCTGGACAGACTGAGATGATGCCTTCTGGTGTACCAAAATACTCCCCCCACTACTGCTGCTCAATGGAGTGGTACTTATCGGTCCTGTGCTTACAGTGATCGTCTCGATTTGCCCTACCAAAGGAATGTGGTCATGCAATTGTGCCAATTGAATCGCAGCTTGTTGATGCTTCTCTTCTTCCTGTTGTCTTTGCTGTTCCTCCAGCGTCCTTTGATGATCTGCTTGTTGCTGCTGCTGCTGTCTACTCTGGTCAACTATGACCACAGGCTTAAAGTACTTCTTAATACTTCCTTCCGACTGGCTTTGTTGTTGCTGTTGTTGTAGCTGCAATTGCTGTTGCTGATGATGGTGATGATAAGCATTCTTCTTGGACATGGATTTCTTGGGAGGCATAGAATGCAACGGGTAGTTTGGAGTGGGGGCTGGTTGCTGGACAGGGGGAAGTAGTGGCAGTGGAGTGGAAGTGAGAATCGGAGCTGGAATGACAGTTACTGAAATAGGGGCAGGTGATGAGTGGGAAGGTAGAGGGGCACTTGAGACGACTTGTTGTTGGTGGTGGTGATGATGGAGTTGTTCTTGTTGCTGGTTGTTGCTGTGATATATCGAATGAACGGATTGCAGAGCAGGTTTGGAAATGAGAACCAGTGGGGCTTGTTGTACTGCAGATGAGGGTTTGCTCTTCTTGGAAATGATAAGTTGACTTTGAACTGGGGATGGAGGTGGAGGAGGTGAAGACATGGAGTGACCTCCGGCTGCAGGACTTGCAGGTGTGGACATGGAATTCTGTCCATGAGCGTGGACCAATATTTTAGGGGACTGAGAATGAAGTTGTTGGATGGGAGAAGGAAGGGATGAGGAGGACTGGAACAACGGGATGCACGGGGGGAGAGACGGAGGTCGGCCCGGAGTGGGGACAGATGAGACTCGGATTCTTCCTCCGGATGATGATGACAACGAGGAGGTGGTGGTCAGTGGTGGAGGCGTGGCAGGTGGTGGAGGTGAAATGTAACTGTGACTGGAGTCATTTCGAATACTGATCGAGGTCATCACTTCATGTGGGGGTGGGTGGTGGAAGTGGTGGAGGAGTGGAGAGGGTGCGGCAGAAGGAGGTCGGTGTCCAGGGGAGTAGTGGATGTTTATGCTTCCACCGCTGCTGCTGCATCCACTGCTGGTGGACGAATTGTTGTGGGGACCTCCTCCACCTCCCCCTCCTCCCCCCAGGGGGACGTTTATTAAAGATGGACCATCTCCTATGGATATTGGAAATCCTATACCTCCTCGACTTGCAAGGAGAGACAAGGCTTCTGAGATTTCTTCTACTTCTTCATAGTCATGAATATGCTTGTATATGCAAGACTTCTTGTTTATCAGCTCGATACCTAAAATAGTTAACCCATATTTTATTTTCTAGGTCAGTGGGGGTTTTATTAACGGATTATTAATTAAATGATGAATTTCCAAGATTTTAAAAGTATCTATGAATTCTTAATTCCTCTAGGAAGGAAATAGGAATATGATTTTCATACTTCAACTGATGTTCTGGTAAATATTAAGCTGCTACACACCCTTTAGTATAGTTATACAACCCACGACCTTCATTGACCTCTAAGATGACGCTACCATGATGCTGTCAACGGATATCTTTAAAAATGCATGCATTTTGGTCCAACCTTAAGAAACCCCCCAATAAGTGTCTAAGTAATATGAGATATTTAATTAATGAATGAACATTAATTTCAGCCAATCTCTAGAGAAAGCAAAAAAGCAAGTGATCCAATAATTCCGCTGCTGCATCTCCCAATTTATAAAATCTTATGAAACAACACTTCTTGGAAGTGTCTAATGTTAAGTGCTTATTTTACAAATGCCCAATGTTATTTTGGATCTCTGAGCCTAATTAATCAACTGTTTCAGGCCAGAAACTCCACAACGAAGTAAATGAAAATGTCCCTACTCAATAAATTGTAGGTACTTGAATACATATGCAGTTTTTGGTCACAAGATGCAAACACTCGCGTATATTACATATGCATAGGCTAAAGTAAAAATAAGTGTTTATAAATGTGCAATGTTGTTGAGTGAATCCTGAATATACTTGTGATGATGATGTGATGGTGGTGGAGGATGCGGAGATGGTGGCTGAGCTTAGCGCAGAGCAAGAGAGACACATATTTTTATATGAATTTGTAAATGTTACAGGATAATAATTACAGGAAGCTTCTTCTCCTTATGAATCACACCAAATGAATTACGCGAATACTTAGTATTCTCCTCCAATATGAATGTAAGTAAACTCTATCCTTCAATTCTGTTTCGGACGGAGACACAATTACATTTTGCAAGCCAATAAAATGCGTGTCCATTCTGCTCTCCAATATCCTTACCGCTGTGTGCTGTGTGTTAATGAACCAACTTAACTTGTAAAATACGAACCACCCACTCATGTACTTTCAGATGATGCATGGGATTTTAATAGGAAAAATATTAAGATTTAAATGGCAGAAGTACTAGTTTTTGATGAAACTGAATTAATAATGTGGAATGTGGATGAATTCCTTGTGGGGTGCGGGGGACGGCAGGTGTAATAAGTCTGACTAAATTAATCACTGGGTAATTGATCACTTCTACTGAGTGTGGGGAGATGTGAGATATACTATGAGAATTAAGAAAGCCTATAAAATCATAAGAGAGAGTGGAGAACGTCTATAACTTTGGGATACCTTTTGGGCCGGTTTTGCATGGAATTTTGCATGCAAAGTTGTATGCAGCTGGAGTCTTGGATTTAAGGAGACTGAGCGGGTGATGAAGCAGCCTCAGTGAGGAGATAAGTGTGTCAATTAAATGGTAAAGTATTTATACGATATCTTAGGAGAGATAAGTACTAATCTGGGTTTTCATGCAAAGCCCAGAGAATGGGGATGACACGATGAGTGTAGGATGCATAAGAGTTATCTTAAGTCAAGAAGAGTAGTCCATGTGTTTGGGGCTGTGAGGCTTATCATAAGGCAAACAGGAGGTGTGATGAGGTAAAAGTTGAGGATGGAAAGGGCTCTTAATAAATATACAGAGATTGAGACGTACCGAAATTCTTATGAATCCATCCAGTGATGATGTTAAGTTCAGCAAGGAGGACTTTAAGTTCCTTGCCGATGCCTTCAACTCTGCCACGGTAGAGTTTGAATCCTTCTTCGAGGGAGGAGATCCTCTCGTTGATGGCCCCGAGAGGGTCAGCCATGGCTGATGGAAGGGAGCCTATGGGGTCGGGCTGGCAGTGGCCCTTTAAACGAAGCCCTTTAAACTGGCAGGAGGGCTGGGAGAGCGAGGGAAGGATTGTCAGTTACAGGAATATTGGTTGTGTGCAAAAAGGTGACGGGCAAAAAGTATGAAATGATTGGTTGTTGGTTGGGATTGAATAGAGTGTGAATAAAACACAGGGAAGATGAGGAAAGGGTTGAGAGATGAGGAGGCTGAGAGATCCCTCGCGAATCTTCCCAAGTGTGAAGTAAATTGACGCACACCTAACTTGTGTAGAGAGGGACGCTTGGGCTGCTGAGGTCTATGTATTCGATTTTGCCAAAGGGGAGACCTTGGATTGGAACATCCAATCCACGAACAAAACGAAGCAACCAACGAGAGATGTTTTTGGCCGTTATTTTCTGTGCAAATTTTTTCTGCATAGACTTCAGAAAAATCCTGCAATGTCCCTACATATACTACTACACCTAGGGAAGGTATTAAAGAGTTGTGGTGGTGGTGGTGATGGTCTATAGAATAGGACAGGGCGAAGCCAAAGCCGCCGAGGCGATCTTTGGAGATCTTTTGGGATTTAGGAGAGAAAAGTTTTTGGAAATGTGGGGTGGGTTTCTGAACAAAGGTTCGGAGGTTGTGTGTTAAGTAAGTAGACGGTTGGGGAGATGGACGAAGACTCTGGTTATTTTTTAATGGGTAGGGGCATTTTATGATGAGAGATAGACGAGACGACGAAGAAGAAGGATGGAAGTATAATGGTGGCTGCAATGGTTTCAAACTCGTTGGTTGGTTCAGTTATATTATTATGGTATATGGATAAGGATAGGGAACTCCACTAACCATATAACTTTTCCTTTTACAATAAATACATTCAACTTTAGAAAAATCCGTGGGTTCGGGGGATGAGACAAGCGACCCCATTGGGCACAGTCGCTTCCCCTGTCGTAGGTTTCCAACCGAACAGCAACAACGCTACGAGCCAACACGTAAAAGGGACTCTCTGCTATTCCCAACAACTCCTGAACCACTCGCTGGCAACAACGCTACCAACATTTTATCAAGTCGTTACCGGATTCATACAGTAACACCAACCGGCTAATTTCGCCCCATGCAATCGCCAATTCGATGCTGCAGGAACCGCAGAAGAAGTATCCATGCAATTTTGTATGACGGTATGACGCCTAAAGAATTGCGAACGGTATACACCCTCCTAGCCCACACCTCCCCTCACTCAATACTTTATAAACACATCAGTTGATACTCAGTTTCTTAAATACTTTCAAAATCTTGGAAATTTCAGAGTTCAGAGGCTTCACTCACCTGCCACCACTGAGCTTGCCTTCCTGGAGCTCATGACACTGGAATCCTGGCCCTTCTTGGGGAAGAAAGTACTTCCAAGGAATTTATTTCTTGGTCAACAGTCCCTTACGATGTCAGGGTGAATTGTACACCAGATGAACAACTAGCTTCAAGCAGGGCAAGAGTTGTATGCAAAGACATAACCATCGCATTGTTGTGGCTGCTAAGCTGAGTGTACAGAAGAAGACATCTGCGAGTGTATTTCGACTTTTGTGAAATTCTTTGTGTTTCTTGTTCTTGTGATTCTCCATCAGTTTTGTGGTTCTTGTTCGATTATTTTTGCGAGCTTTACTTTCAAGATGAGTTCATCAGAAGTCTCCAGTGAGGTATACTTTTAGTCATCTCTAGTCTCTAAGTAGTTTGGGTAGTTTAGATCAGTTTTAGAAGAGATTGTTGAAATATAGGAGTCTTTGGAGGACTGGGGGATGAGTTGTACATCTGATTTGTATCTTTATTAGTTTATTTAGAGTTTAGTGCAGTTAAAGTCATAAAGAAGGAATAATGTAGAAAGGAAGTGATGTGCAAGTGATGAGAGTTGAGGAGAGATGACTTTGAAAGTCCTCTAAGGGTTGTTGAGAAGTCAAAGGGAGTGAGGACATTCTCACTGTTTCTTGTTCATAAATCCTGTATTAAGGTGAATTGGGTTGTAAGACAGTCCTGACTTCACCTGAGAGCCTTTCTTGTTCAGTTGTTCAAGAAGTTAATGTCCGCTTAGCTTGGGTTTTCGTAAGTATACTCTCTGCACTTTCTGAGTAGGCAG
>JAQGAB010002308.1:0-12486 GCA_034696565.1 Isotomurus graminis
TTTGTGGTTACGGTTACACACCAACTACTCTGCTCAACCTCTTCACTTCTTCGCTGTGCCTTAGTGCAGTGTCTTTGTTTACAGAATGTTGTCCTTCCCAACGATTGTGCAGTATTAAACAGACGATATTATAGTCACTACTCAACCTAATATTATTTGGAACGTTTCATATTAATGCAGAAGGTAACAAATAATTTTATAACTAGCACTCACTAACTACAGCGACTCAAACTGTATGGTTCAACGATACGTAGACTACACATTACTAAATGGAGGGATACCTTGATTGAACATTGAACTAGGCGGAATTGTTAAAACAAAAATAGATTTAAATTTCAATGTTAATCCTATTATTGCTTTTACAGATTAAACGGTTAACAATAGAGTAATTTGTAGTATGTGTACAAAGCCTTGCCAATTCTTAGCTTCATACCAACAGCGGTAAATTTTCAGTCTTCTAATGCATATTATGCAGTATATGGCTTACATGACACTTGTACGTAAAATTTTAACAGATTTTTCAAACCGGGTTAACTTGGTAATTTGCTAATGGCTTGGAACTAAGAACAAAAACAACCAACAAGAACACAACCTTGTGAATAATAATACGACTTACTGGCGATATCAGGGCATGTACAAAATCGTAGAAAAAGCTTATGGTGCATATAATTTTTGACGTGCATAATTGTTTAGCTCATTGTCTAGACAATTACTTCTAAACAATTAAAGCCCTAATTTGTAAGTCGATTAATTGTATTAATAACAGAACAGAACAGAACAATAACTGTTCCAAGTAAAGGGTTGAAAGACGATGAAGTTTTGCTTAAAAATATTGTTTGATGTTAAATATAAACAAAAGTTTTTATGCAGAAATGTATATGTTAACAAATAAAATATTTTAAAGAAGCTTTCATATGTCAGAACGCTGACAACATTTTTCGCAATTTTTATAGTGTACCCTGGTAATGTGACTGTTGTTGGCACCTAAATACATTCTTTACACTTTTATTAGGATTATTCAGATCCCTTTTGCACAAACAGTCCTTACTCAATTTTATAGGATCAAATTCAAATTTTTGCAAATCTCAAAATAAGGACTTGTCTTGTGTATTAAGGTCACTGTAGTTAATAAACCTGTAAAATACCATCTACATGTTAGATTTTTGGTTGTACGATTATGTTTTATTTTGTGGCCAAAAATGCTAGGAACGTTTTACTAACCTGACCCGAAGTTTAAGAGATATACACGAACAAAACAACAAGGTGCTTTTAAACCAGAATGTCTAGAAATCACAAAGGATATTAATTTTTATGCTAGAGCGGATCCAGTGCAAAATTGTCAATTTTTTATCACAAATGAAAATTTTATTCTCTGCATTCACAACATCAAGTCGTTAAAGTTATCATTTAACTCAATTTTCATTCACAAAATCGTTACTAAGAATTAACTGACACGAATATCTTCGAAAAATTAAATCACATCGCTATTTGAAAGGGTTATTGTTCACAGTTTAAATATTTACTCTAAACGACAATAAGTATCTAGTATCTATTATTATGAAGTGAAACCAGGGACCAAAAGCCTGATAATCGCTCTAATTTGCAGGTTCTATTTATTCTTAACATATATCGAATTCTCATTATAAAATTAAGCCTCATTAATAAAAACGTTAACTTTAATTCTAAACTTTTTAAACATTAGAGTTTTTGAATTACACTCGTTACAGTAACTTTAGTAAGATATTCTTTCAGAACCTTCTGTATCATTAGCGTACTTCTAAATTCAAAGTTAACTAAAACAGTATAATAACATAAAGAAAAAAACACGCTGAGTCACGTCAATAAAAGTTAAGACTTGTTCATGGCTTTATTACAGTTTGTGAACAAAATATCCAGAAATGTTTTTATTCAATCTAGGAATTTCGGGATTTGTCAATGAGAGTTGTAACTGGTATTCATCCGCACGAATGTACAGTTGTTTAATAATGGCGGCCAATTTAGGATGGAATTTTGACTGGCTCAGGTCTTTTATGGAGTTTTTTATATCTTTCTCTATAATGCTTTTCACATCCAAAGGATAGTTAGTATTGTTGGAGAGGAAATAACTGTTTAGTTGTGTTTGTCGAGTATAGGTATCGAAGACTAATTCTTCTATTGTTCCTTTGTACAGGAGATTGAATACAGCTACAGGTTTGGTTTGTCCCTTTCTGTAATTGCAGGTATTGAATTTTTTTAAAGTCATATAATAATATATGTACCTGAAGCTATTGAAATTCATAATTAATAACCTGGCAACTCTTCCAATTGCTTGGTCTACACAAGAATTTTCCCAGCATGGTTCAAAAAAGATTACAGCATTTGCTTCTTGAATATTAATTCCAACTGCTAGTGTTACACTCATAAACAGAATAGCAAACCCAGCTGTTGTTTTGAAGGATTCCAAAGATTTTTGATTTCGTGAAGCCGAATATTTACCATGGAATACAAATGCAAGTGTATGATTAAGATTAGTTTTATATAACCCACCAAGTTCTACTTGCAGGTAATCTAACAGTGAAACATGATTTGAAAAAATTAAAACTTTTTCTCCTCTGTTTTTGTAAAAGTTCAAAATTTGTATCATTGCATCAATTTTTGTTGAACATTTATCCAACTGATTTAAAGACAAATCAATTGACGCTGGACGACATGTATCACATTTGTCGAAAGGGATTGTAAAATATTTGTACTTTCGTTGGTTGCGGGACATGTCGGCTAATACAATTGCTGCTGGCAAGAGCAGCTGTCGAAATAAGTTGATTTGTCCGACGAAGGGTGTTATCCCGGGTCTGTGGAAGAAGAACGGCTGAGACATTAGTTTCGTTAGCTGGTTGTACTTCGAATATGTGCATGTAGATGCATGAATGCACACAAGAAGGTTTACAATTTTAGTTTCAAACGATTTAAACAAATTGGATTCCGTTGTTATAGATAACAGTTCCCATGCATTTCTTTTTAGGCAGTCCAAATACTTGTTGCCTTCTGCTTCACTTCCGCTAAGTTGTCTGTGTAATTCAAGTTTAAACCCTCTCCTTGCTCTTGTTATTTTCTCTTCAATTGAAGTCATATTCAAGACTTCAAGAATCGAGTCAATACCTCCTGGTAGAGGAGATCCTATTCAGTGATAATTTTAAAGCATCAATTTAGTTTCACATTAATTGAGGTTGTATTAAATTTGAAAGCAAATAACCTGTCATTCCAACAAAAAACACCTGATTATCAGGAAACAGACGCTCCATAATCCGACGAGCTTTGGTTTTCGGTTTCATTAATGGGTGACATTCGTCCATAAGTGTAAACAGATGAACTTTGTCTTCTTCTAACTTGGTTTGCAAAAGACGATACATCCGGGTTTCCATTAAAAGCTCCTTTCCAACAAAACAAAAGCCGCCGGCTACTGTCCACCTTTTGACGCTAACTTCTTGAATTGATGTTTCTTGATTCGAGCGCAGGGAAATACAGCTTGAATTAAACTCTTCATCGAATTTTACGAACTTCCGCAACTCCACTAATTCTTCTTCAACCTGGTTCATTGTGTAAGGAAGGCAAACAAACAATCCATGGCTGACTGCTTTTTCAAACATTCCACACGCTATCAGCGTTAACCCCTAAAAGATTGGATGTAGCGTTTCATTATTATTATTTTGCATAGAACATGAAATTTTTTTAATGGAGAAAAATATGGCAAAATGATTAAACTACATTTTAAACTTAAAAATCATGTATGCTCTTTTATTTGATATGCATGCATACGTACATAAGAACAAAGTGTGAGCAATGCAATTTAAAAAATTGTAGCAAACGCCGGCGTAAGACAATGTCATCACAACACTCAATACGCATAAACTGTTTTTTGCTTTTGGAAAAAAATGACTTCTTTGGTCTTAGTTATCTTTCAGTAAAAAAATCACAATACTATTCACTGATGAAACAATAGTTTTCAACGTTGTAGAAGAAGTAAAAAAATTGTACTCATTAAGCGCATCTTTGACGTTTACGGAGGTGTGGTTGAAAATAATAGGTTGACACTGCATCACATTACTTTAGCATTCATATTTTTGAATAACTATCTACACAAACACGTTTAGGTAGGAAAAATGTAGTTAGAATTACGGAATACACAAAACAAATTAAAATGTATGGTTTTTGTTGGCATAAGAAATAGGTTCATAATTCGAAATATATTTACATTACATTTTACAAAACCATATCCAATTTACCCTGGAAATAATGTGTAAACGAATCTGTGTACACCAATATCAATAATTGACAAACAAGCGTGAACTTACCACACGGGTTTTGCCGGATCCAATTGGCATGAAAAGTAGTTCGGGGGAGGAGGCTTTATTCGACAGAGAGTCTTGCCCAATATTCTTATGTTGAAGTTTGTTCCACATGTTTTGTACTATTTGCACCTGTTAATAATTGATTTCAAACGTTATTTGTAATAATTAAAATTTACATAGGCTAATGCATACCGTTTGCTGTTTGTTAACTGTTTTCTATGTGGGTTTAATGGTCTAACTTTAAATTTTAGAAGCGCTTATACCTCAACCGCATGTAGCATATTGTTTAATGAAAAATTGTGGTTTAGTTAGCAACAAAGATGTTTGCGGAATTCCAAAATTAAGTAAGCCGTAGCTTACAAATTATGTTTTTCGTATATATCTTTAAAAGACGTTACGGTTTATTACTAATTAACCATACCTGAAAGTCGTTAAGGAATGACTCTTGTTTCAGGAGATGAAGGAAATGTATCATTTTCTCGCCTGTGCCTCTTAACAGTATATTCGACTTAGAAAGCGCTGTACACATTTTTTTGTAATTGCCAGGATCTTCGTCGTCGCTTTCAGTTAATATACGGTCACGCCTGTCCGCTTGTTGTTTGACGGCACTAGAAATGGTGACAACACATTTTCATATATCAGCCAAATACAACGTAACTTACGTCAACGGATCTTTTTCAGTGTGACTTGATCCAGGATTTAATTGTTGCTTGAAGTTTATGGTGTCACATAAAATTCTGAAAAATGTTTAGATATCGAAGGAGGTGTCAAACCTTACCAAAATAATTGCGAGAAACAAATAAGCTCCTGAATCATAGAGCAGTGTCCAATTTGGGGTGTCAATCTATCCGAAGTTTGCTCAACTGGTATAGTTGCTTTCTCTTCTGAACCCTAGCAACAAATACAAAATGTAGATATTTGTTAACACGCTATAAATCGACAATAATCAACATGATTTTACAGTACCGCTGAAATAATAGCTCATAGAAGGGTTATAATTCCAATCAATGAGGGACTAGCCAAAGTATTAGATTCTACGGTTGGTGAAGAAAGACTGAAACGCCTGCTAACTCTCTAATTTGGGATTAGTACCTTACCAAAATAAATAGTTAACTAACCATTTTCATGCAGAATATCTGATTGTGAGCTACTAAAGGAAAAATTGGTTGATTATTTTATGATTTTTTGAGTTTTAAACTATCAATCACAAAATATATACTATTTGCATGATGAGCGTGTAACACGTACACCCTCAGTCAGTGTTTTGCATTTCAGATTTAAAAGATAAACTACCAATACAAACTAACAGACTGGAGTAATCATGATACTAGAATAAGATAGCAAAGCATTAGAACATTACTTACATACACAGAGTGGGCCTTCTCGATTAGAACACACCTCCCGTGATAACTGTTCTAATCGAGGTAGCACACATTGCACAACAAAACCTCCGCCAATTAACAGCATTTTACAAACAGAAACATATTTTCTGCGGTTTTTTAATATTTTGCACACAGAAAAGCTCTCTTGGGTTAGGTAAGCAGGTAATGAAAAAAATGTTCATACAAAGGTGTGACCTAAATATCCGCACACTTTGTTCACAGTAGCACGCTTGTCCCTCAATTCCTTTTGTTGAACGTGGATGCTCGCTTCTAATAGCAATCTGCAATTCACATTATTTTCAAATGTATGCATATTAATTTAAAGCTTAATTTGTAAACTTACAATTCGTCCTCCTGCTGCTTTAGGGCCTTCAGAATTAAGGGATTGATACTTAGACTGTCCATCTCCTGTTCCATCACTCCACAACCTGTTAATATCCAATAACACAAAACATTTGTTATCATAAATGTAAACTTGGGCTTTGATATTTATTGCCATACTTACCGTCCTAACATCTGTTTCATGTGTAAAACTCACACCCGTACTGTCCACAAGGCAACAATGGTCGGCACCACATGCATTCCCTCGTGATTGTGATCGGCTTCTTTACAACGTCAGTATATAAAGTTCGAAAAGTGGTAACTTTTAATACGATCCGTTTTGTACATCCATTTTCCAGCGAATCTGAAAGTCGCAACATGTACGGATATGCTCAACTACCGCTATAAAAAATGTTCGAATATTAATATTAAGTCAATGTTCAGTAGTGTATTGAAACAATTATAATAATTATTGTTGTGTAGGTTAACAATTACATCCAATCATCCAAAAATATACGTTACAGTGCAGAAACTAATTTTCAGCATTGATAGATAGTACAAAAAATTCAGATCCCAAACCTTTCAGCTTCAACAAACCACACAAAACCCAAAAGATCCAAAAATGAAATTTAAATGATCCAAGTAACTTGGATTGTTACACACTTTATCACGTACCCAACCAGTGAAATTTAGTTCACAAGACGATGAAGCCCATCAATAGAATATTAATCTGCCCGGTTTTTAACAAAGTTGAATGTGGTAGAAATTCCAACAGCATTATGTTTGTAGACGAAAGTATACTATACGGTAGATGAATCTAGAAGCATTATGTCGTTTGCATAATATTTTAAATACAAGCATTCCTTCTTTATCCGCGCAGGCTCCATAGGTTTGCCAAAGCTGAAGGCCAGGAAGAACGTTTATTGCCATACTTACCGTCCTAACATCTTTTTCATGTGTAAAACTCACACCCGTACTGTACACAAGGCAACAATGGTCGGCACCACATGCATTCCCTCGTGATTGTGATGGGCTTCTTTACAACGTCAGTAGTCCACCATTAACGTGCATTAGTTAAGAGGTTTTCCAACACACTAGATAATATTATTAACGATTTCTAAACTTCCTTAATAAAATTATTTAACCGTACACAAAAGCTTTTTGCGTACTTGTCTCCACGGTTGCATTCCGCTTACTAACAATTAATTCAATACGCTATCAAAATTTACATTTCAGTTTGGTGTTAATCCATCAGGAAATTTGATCACGATGCCCACATACTGCCCATACGCAAAACTTGGTGTAGATTGTACAGCCTCAGCTGCCGAGATACGTCAACAATTTCGAATTCTCAGCATGAAATTTCATCCGGCGCAATGGCGCATCGTAAGTAATTTCTAATCACAATATTTTGTCACAAACTAAATTTTCACTACACAAAAATCAGATCAATACGTTGCTCATTCCCAATCAACAATAAGCATTTTTTTATTATTGCGCAACTTAGCACTTCAAATCTCGTAATTTTGTGGGATTACAGATCGAGGAGATTTTCGAATCTCACAAATTGCTGAACAACGAGGTGAAACGAAAAGTCTTTGACCACTTTATCTACTTAGGGTCATTTCGGACGGCGGAGGACTACTCAAGGGCGTGGCAAGAAGCTCAAAAATGGACTGGCCAAGGTAATTTGAAGCTTATATATGTTTTTTATTTTTTGCTTCCCGAATTAATCTTTGGAACATCAACAGAACACATGTTCAACGGAAGTAACTTAGACAACGTTATCAATCAAAGAGCTCGGGAGAATGCATGGGATTTGTATGAACTGAAAAAGTCGATTGAAGAAGAACAAAGAATGGCGGCTAAAGAACGGAAACCACCGACTGAGGTTGCCGATGAGGAGAAAGCTAAATTGATCTTAGCGCTGCAAGAAGCTACTGTGAACCTAACAAAGACGGTCAATGAAGAGCAAACGGCCAGAGGACGTTTAGAAAAAGAACTGGTGAATGTGAAGGAAAGACTTAGGAAATCTAACGTAGCTATGAAAGAACAAATAATTGAACTGGAGAAGCGTGTTTCTAATTTAAAAACCCTGCAACAGGACCAGTCAATTTTGCATGACCTTGCTAAGCGAAACGCTCTTCCAGAGCAAATTGAAGAAAAACAAACTTTAGCCCTAGTACCTTACAGGGAAATTAATGCAGCAACATATGGATTGCATCATCACCGTTGCGATATCTGCGGTAAGCGTTTCTAAATTCTTTTAATACTGTAAACGTTGCACGTGTAGTTTGCAAATTCAAATAAATAAATAAATAAATAAATAAATGTGATTTTTCAGGAGAGGTGTTACTTCAGAAGTCAGACTTGCTGAAGCATATGGAGACACACTCAAAGGAACAAAACTGCAATTCAGTTTTTTGCAAGTAGCTGTCCTGCGTCAGTTCGCCAGGGCTCAAGGAGATCGTGGTTTATGGTTCTTAACGTCGTGCTTCAGCGCTTAAATTAAATTAAAAAAACCTTGTTTTGGCAGATTCGATTGTATTATGCATTTTGTATTTGTATTTGTTTTCAAACTTGCAGACCACTACTTGATACTCTTTTTGTAGATAGACATCTGAAGATGTTTTCCTGATTGTTTGTGGTGTACAGATTTGGAGCACTCAGAAATCACTTTGACCAAGGATTTTCCTTCCGCAAAATTTGTTGATTATACACATAAGCAGCAAAAATTAAAAGAATGGCTTAATTTAACAATATTAAATATTTTACCGGTTGTACATACATTTTCGCTTTGTATTCGGCCTTGTTTTGGCTTATAAGGTCAAGTATATGTTGTTACACACAATGTGTATGTACTCTAGTAGCATTATAAGAATTATTTATGTTACGGCAATTCATTCAATAACACATATTAAATATCTGGGTTACTTTTCAAAATAAATTTAACAGAATTAAACAACAGAAGTACCTCATTCAATTAAGCAATACAAAACAAGTAAAAATACAGGTAATCGCTACACAAGAAAATGTAAGTGGACCAATTAAATCGCAAATTTTAGGGAATATGAAGCTGCATCTATTATTTTGGCAGCCAAATCGTAAACTTGTTTCTTCCCGAGGTTTTCGTAAAACGTAACATAGAAAAGCGAAGCTGAAGTTTTAATTCCTAAATATATGACAAACTAAACCGAAGATAGTTACAGTGATATAAATCTAGCAACACAAATTACCATTCTAATTGTACTCTTTCGGAGGTTTTGGCTGCCTCCAGATCTGCTCCAAGTCACCTAAAATCTGCGTCAGATTAATTTAACTAAGCAACCTTAAACTAAAAACACTAAAAAGGAGGTGTACACATAATAAGCATATGGAATATCGTACACAAATATTTTTTAAAAACTTTTAATTCTAAAGGAGTTTTATGACTGAAATGTTTAGAGCAGAATAATCTCAGGTTGACATGCATAGGTCGAAATTAATGACAATTGATTAAATTAGCGAAATCGATCAAAAACTCAAAATAACAATATACTGGTGTTTCTAAATCTTATAATAAACTTTGGTTGAGTTTTTGGGCACAAAATAAGGTAACTTGAAGATGTACACCACGCGGTTAGGTGGACTTGTACATATGTTACGCCATAGATAACTAACATAAGTTCAATCGTCTAATAAGTAAATCATTAAAACATTAGGTATATTTATTGAACGAACTTAAGACATGGCTACAATGATCTATTATCGCTTCGCAAGAAAACTATTACGACCTTTTGGAATTCTTTCAGGTGCTTTCTCTAATTTTGCAATTTGACATATGTGTCAGGTTATTTTCCCAGATTTGTCCAGTTTTAAGTACGCGATAGCCTAGTAGTTACTTTACTTAATGTTATTTAGAACATGGTTTATTACGGAGGAAGGTATCGCAAAGGGACGAAAAGTAATGAATATATCATGCTCGATTGAAGTTTGCTAGTTATAGTGACTATATTTTTTTACCGAATAGGCTATTAAATATTATGTGAGAGTTCATTAAACATTGATGTTGGAGTGGTTTCTTCATATTTGTAGTTTTTAACGTATCAAAATATGCCACGATGTTATGTATTGCCCGTTGTATTTTTAAAATTATTATTATAATTTTTTTTAAATTTGGAACTTTATATAGTCGACAGGATGAATCAGTTTATTTCGGAACACAATTCTATAGATATATTGGACACGTGTTTAAAGAAGTTAAGTGAAAAACCATGATAAGGGCACATAAAGAACGTACTGCGAATATTCAACATGTCCCTATCGTGTATAATAATTATCTGACAAATTAAATCACATCAGAAATTTTGGAAAACTATAAATTGCACACAAA
The DNA here is from genome assembly GCA_034696565.1 of Isotomurus graminis. NCBI lineage: Eukaryota > Metazoa > Arthropoda > Collembola > Entomobryomorpha > Isotomidae > Isotomurus > Isotomurus graminis. The sequence goes on from JAQGAB010002308.1 coordinate 10,401, forward strand.
TTTCAAGAAAACGTTACATGTTCAAATTTTCTAGCATAGTAGTCATCGTTTTAGAGAGAAATAAACCTTGAATGATTTATTTTTGAACAAAATGGCAGATATAGCTATAATTATAAAAGAAGTTATTTATTAATTGCAATTTATTTGGATAAACTTGATTGTTACCAGAAGTCAACCTAACCTAATATACAGCACAAATATAGTTGCGCTTGGGAGCACTGCATGCACGTATTTGGAGGTTGTGGTTGGGAATAATACATGTGTGAGCACGGAGGTTGTGGTTAAAACACCCTTGCTGCTCGCTGATTTGCATTGCTCTGATTGAAATTCTGCAGTGTTCAATTCTATTATTACTCTCATTTAACAGGGTAAATTCTTTCACGATTTTTATTGGATTATCTTGAGAGGTTTTAAGAAACATCATAATAATACCTCCAACATATGGCTGGCTCAAAAAGTTTGCTTGTGTAACACGGTACCATTATAGCTGCTGTGCGGTGCTGTGTTAGTCGATGGAAGTTGCCAATAAATTGTCCTATCGAGCATAACTTGACACGCATAGGTAGGAATTATGTATAGTATTGAATAGTTCATCAGACTTATTAAAATATTGAATAATAAATTACTCGAACCTACCTCCAACCTGACAGAATAAAAAGGAACAAAAATATTTAAAATAGACACTAATTGAGCTCTTCACGTCGTCGCATTCGGACAGTGTGTAATAGTTGAAAAATTCGTAAAGACCATTATTATCATATCAAGCTAAAAAGTTCAGTTAGAAAAACTTTAACTTGGTGAGATATCGAACTAACCGCGGATCAAGATTTCACGTGAATATCCTTAATCTAATGCTCGTCGTATGGAAATGTTTGGATAAATTATGAGACGCACGAATGCTTGAAGAAATAGCCCAGGAGACTAAACGGATACCAATTATCTTCTGTTTTGTTTGTTGAATGTTGCAACAAATGAATCAGGTAGTTGCAAGATCATTTAAAACTGCACACGGCTTGAAAGTAAACGATGCAAGTACAAACGCATAACAATTGTGATTATGAATGGTTCAGACTAAATTCATCGCGAGGCTGCACAAGTTACAAGTACCATAATGAACGTAAAGTGAAGACGGCAATCTTAGGAGTTGAGCTTGTGAAGGCATTAATCATCAACAGTATGGGCTCAATAATTTGTGTCCTGGGAGATTCGTCACTTCCTCTCGTGAATGGCAAAATGCATTTGTGTAAGAATGTTGTAAGACTTTAGATTGGGAACCACAAGCTAAAGAATCTTCATGATTTTGTTGGCACACAGAATTCTTTCCTACATATTTTAGTCGCTCTGTGTAATTTAACTTACTCAATATCTTTCAAGTCATCTCACAACTTGAGGACTTTTGATCCATTGCATCCATAAAATAATGCTAAATTCAATCTTCATTCTTATTCATAACGGCATGATGGTACTAACTCCTTCTCGGTTCACTTTTTCAGAGATGTTGTCTCTCGTTCATCCTAAGTCTGTTCTAAAGAGTCCTTCTGTCGACCTTGCTGTCTTTATTGTACTGTTGATGGAAGACTCAAGTATAATATCGCACACAGGATGAAAAACATACTCACACAAAAAAATTCCATAATTGGTCCAACGGGAAAACTTGTGACTTCATATATGACATTATTATGAGCAATAGACATTACAAAAACCGAGAGTTAAGTGTGAATTACCACACGAGAAAAGTCTGCAAAGAATAAAATAATTTTTTTATTTCATTACTCATTGTCCTCAATCATCGGCAAGAAACAAAAGTTTTCAACGATACTTGTTCCTTTCAAATTTTGTTGCTATTATAATGACTTAGAATGAATGATATTAAAATTTATCTAGAATGAGATTTTGACTTTAACATCGTTGTTTACTGTGCTCCGTGCAACTTAAGAAAGTGTTTTAAATCTTATACTTGTGAGCGTACTAGATAAATGAGGGCCTTTTATGAGAGCCGTGTCTAAGATAAAAACCTACACCAAGCAGCCTCTTTAAGCCCAGGTAACTGAAGACCACATATGCCAATGCTGTCGTTAGCGACGCA
>JAQGAB010002309.1:0-12476 GCA_034696565.1 Isotomurus graminis
GGATGTCCAGTTCTTCCTCAGTATCTCTTTATCAGTATAAAATGTCCTACTCCATAATGAGATGCTTGCATGTCTCTCTGTTTGGAATGGACGAAGGTAATTGTCCAAAAGAATTATAGTAAAGGGAACCGTGTCGCCACGTCTGGCGTATCCGTTCATGTGGATGGAGATTGGAGTCTTTCTCAAGTCCACATCTAAGGCAACGTACTCCTCCTTAATGAGATCAGTGGGGACGGGTATAGAGGTCTTGGAAGAGAAAAGAAGAGCACGAAACGCGTACCGTTTGTTAAAGGCCACTCCAGTCGTCGGGAGGTTAACTAATTCAGTCACAATTGAATCCGGGGGAACTGACACTTCTTGTGAAGCAATTGTTTTGTTTGTTTCTCTGTCAATGATGGCGAAGGAGTAGGTCCGGTGGTGATAGTCAGGGTTACTGGGGGAGTTTGACGACACGTAAACCACTGTCGAAAAGTTCACAGGGGGCATAAGGGTCGTCTGAGCTAAGGTCACTGGCCATGCGGCTAGAGAAAAAACCCTTGCAAAGGAACCCACGAAAACTACGTACCACAGGAGTTGCTGCTTCACTTGCATTATTCCTTTGGACTCAGAAACTAGAATGATTATAAATTTAAATTAAGACGCCCTGCTGGATAAAATTACTGGAGATGTCGTATTCATCTGGAGTATTCCTTTCATTACGTGACACATGCAATCTCAATTTTTATTGTTGTTCCTTTTAGTTGTAAGGCGTATTCATTCATTTCTGCGCATTTTACTAAACACGCACACTACGTTCAGGGGAACACAAAATTGACTTTTTTACACAACATTTTGGTAACGAAGCTTTGAACTCTCAGGTTTGTCTTGTGTGGTTCATTCGGTGATAATAAAATATTTATTAATATGCTTCTTATTTAAGAAACCAATTGTGTTTATGTGATAGAATGATCCGTGATTTTTAGTTCTATAAACGTATTTTACACATTAATTAGGTGTAAATAAATGTGGTTAATGCACGTTTAATAAATCGGCAGAACCTATGCGAACAACTAACCACAACTACATTTGTTTATTTGTGTGGATCACGCATACCTACTAAGTTATAGTCGTGTCTAATAATGTGCTCGTGTGTAAAAATTATTTGATAAATATTACTCAATTCCTTTAATGGTAAAGTTTTATTTGTCCACACGCACAGCTACCTGCTCCTTGTTCTTTCAAATCTGATCTTTGGTGAATTTATGATGTAGCTTGTAAAAATACCAACATCAATAGTAATTTAAAATCTAAACAAAGCTAGAGACAGTTATGTACGAAATATCCCATGTCACAAAGTTTCAGTCGCGGCACATAAATGCAGGTAACTTGGTAACGATACACACAACCGAACACAGTTTTATGAGTAAGATAGGCTGTATTTTTGTTCGTATAATTCTATGAGTTGTAAGTTTTCTCTCTATATCTATGTATTAAATCTAGCTGCGGAAGTCAAAGTTCAAAGTGTTGAAAGATTAAAGTTATCTCATCGGTAGTTCTTTAAGAGTTATGTCCTATGGATAACTTCACCTAGAGTTTTGGTAGTTTAATTCTTTAATTTAGTCTAGGTTTGGCTCTAACGAGAGTTTTGCTATGCCTTAAAGTAATAACTCGGCAGAAATGAAATAGAGCTATAAAATATTAAAATTAATCCTCGTTCATTCTAGCAAACTACTCCCTTTTCTTTGTGGGCAGATATATTAAACGTGTTGTAATTGCCAAAACTTCAAGCAACAATATTATACTTCAAACCTTTATTAACAATATTACACAAACAAGCAAACATTTTGCAGGATCATTTTGGCTGACTGATATTTCTGGAGGCATTCCATATTTGGCGATAAGTAATAAAGTAATAACTGTCAGATCTAACCGCTAAAATAGAGTGTAACTTTATGAAAAGACTACTTTAACTAACAATCTTTGTTTGCAACTCAGCCGGTTCCAAGTTTAACAATGGAATACCCAACAGAATCCAATTTCAAACGTTCACTTCTCCAGCATATCCATAAACTATTCCGTCCTTCCCACGAAATGCACATTTGGTTGTCCAACATAATGATGATTCCTATGCAATTTCTGTTCTTCTACGATCGACACGAGAAACTGTACGTCACCAAATCGACTCTATTAAGACGTTTGGTGTATTTCGCTTACCTCGGAATCTCCACCGCCTTAGTTGCAGTCCACATTATTCGTGTTGTATTGCGCTCTCAACAAGACAATTACTCCACCCTGTTTATCGACGCTGCGTGGACAATCATCCTCGTTGTTTGTATCCTCCAAAAGTTGGAATACGCTATAAAAGCTTCCGTTAAAGCGCTACTCTTTAATCAAAGCCACACTTTGCAAAAGCTCCTTATGTCTGAAGAACCAAGTAAGTCATCTGATAAAATATTTAAGTACTAAATTAACTTGTCAATGTTTCACAGAGTTAGACATGATATTTCGGCTGAAAGGAGAAGACGCAACGTGGCCGATACTTTGCGTTACGAGTCCAGCGACTTGTCTATTCCTTCCAGCAGCTTTCTTTGCCTTGGACATCTTGAATCCTTGTCTGCATCTCACTTTGACTTCGATGGTCCTTCCTTGTGATAACAAAGGAATTGTTGAACTTCCTCAATGGCGAAACTCTCCGGTTACACGTACGGACTAATGTGTGCTTTAGGAACTGTAGACGCCTTGTTCATTTCATTCCTCGTTGAAGCTCCGGTCATGGCAAACTTTCCAGGAAACTATTACTTTCAAATTACGCCCCGTCGATATGTCCAACACGCTCTTAGGTAAATTACAACAGAAATCTGAGCACCTGTTGCCGAACTAACATACGAATGTACATATTTATCGGCGTAGGATTGCATCAAGTCGATTTAGATTACAAAAAGTTCTCAAATGGAGGCGTTACCACGCCTTTCTGTCCTTGCTAAACGAAGTCAATGCCTCAACACTCGTCCCAAGCAACCTTGCAGGCTGGCAGTTGGTCATTATCTTAGGGATGTATATTTGCATCCGTCTGTTCAATGTTATTCCTGTCCACATCCTCTTATTCTTCCTTGTCTCCGTTACGAATGGCATCATCTGCATCAACTTTATTAACAAAGCATCTAGAGAGATACACGAACTAGCAATGCAACCATTTAAGACGCTTAAAGCCAAAATAAACAATTTTGGTAAAAATGTTACCTTTGACCCTAAACTTAAAGATCCGTGTCAGGGTTTCTCCCCATGCTGGGTTTTAAGCGTGATGTCCATGATTAGGTCAGAAACCTTGAGGTGGGGGAGTGGTCGATGGGTGGAGTTGAGAAAAAAGTGAAAATTCGGCATCTGACTTCTTAGGAGAGAGAAAAATTGCACTAGGCGTGATACGAAAAATGCATTTGCTGATATGCAGAATTTTCACTTTTCTTTTCGAATCCACCCACCTATTACTCCCCCACCTCAGCAGTGTTGACTTAATCATGAGTATCTCGCTTAAAACCAAGCATGGGGAGAAACCCTGACTTTGTGTACTTTCAAACTATTCCATACTGGACTTTTCTACTTTGATACCTGCAATTTGAAACCTTAAATCAAAATCAAGTAATTTTATTAATGTGTCTTGCATTCAGCTGTTTAATTCCCAAGAATTTGCTCAGTTTGAAAGAGTTGATGTTAAAGAGAAAGCGGGCTAGGTGAGATAATTTAAGACTCTTTCACATGATATGAAGTATCCTAATTGCAAGTAGGTGAGATTTGCACTGACACCAGGTCACCTTCATCAACGTCTGTAATCTCAACTTTTGTACGGGGTCCAATTTGGGTTATTGCACTTGTCTGCAATTGGGCTGGTACTTTTAACAGTCTTCGGAATTGGATAACGGCCAGTTTCACTTGATTATTTATAAAGTGGATCCAAGAACAGCTGGAACAAACTGCTCGTGCTTTTTCCTTGATATCTCCTCCGCTTTGTATGGCAATCCTCATTTTATTAGCATTGCATTTGCCGAGTAAGTTCTTTTCTGCCCAAATCACTAAAACGCAAACCCCAATTAATGAGCAAAATATAATAAAGGTAGTTTGAATGCTCTCGCTGAGGTTTACTGGAACCCATCGGTCCAGTTGCTTTAGGAACTGTAGACGCCTTGTTCATTTCATTCCTCATCGGAGCTCCTGCCATGGCAAACATTCCGGGGAACTATTATTTTCAAATTGCTCTTCGTCGATATGTCCAACACGCTATTAGGTAAGTTAACTCAGAAATCTGAGCCCCTGTTGCCGAACTAACATACGAATGTATAAATTTATCGGCTTAGGGCTGCAACAAGTCGATTTAGATTACAAAACGTTCTCAACTGGAGACGTTACCACGCCTGTCTGTTCTTGCTAAACGAAGTCAACGCCTCATTACTCGTCCCAAGCAACCTTGCAGGCTGGCAGTTAGTCATTATCCTAGGGCTGTACATTTGCATTCGTCTGTTCAATTTCATTCCTGTCCCCATCTTTTTTATTCTTCCTTGTCTCCGTTACCAACGGCCTAATCTGCATCAATTTTATTAACAAAGTATCTGGAGAGATACACGAGCTAAATCACGAGTCGATTGCCAAATGGACGTACGCCTCACACACAGCTAGAAATCCAAAGCTATCATATAAGTATGCCACATCATGTCGGCCACTTAAGTCAAAATTGGAAGTTCCAACTTCTTCGAAGTGACCAGTGGACTTGTCGTCACTGACTTTTGTCTCGACCAACTCGTCACCCTCCTCATCGCCCGCTAGCGATGCCAACTTAATAACTCACACCATCTTACATTCAATAGTAAAGGAAACAACGTAAATGTATGTGGAAAACTGGCCGAATAAAATACCAGGCATATTCTGCATTCTAGCAAAATGGATCTCCTTAAAGGCTCAAAGAGATTACTGAATCCTTTTTGCTAGCATGTTGGCGTGAAAATAAGCCAAACTTGTTATTTATTACTGCGAGATGTTGCAAGTTGCAATTGATTATTCTCTCTAATTCCAAGCTTTCATACAAAACCAACAAAATTAAGATAAATTAATAAGCATTCCGAAGCTGCATGCTTTTGAAATGGGTCTCTTAAATGTTATTCATTAAATCAAATGTTTTGCTCCTCATCTTAGAAAGGAAACGAGGTTTCCAGAATTCGTTCAGCTTGGAATTTCGTTTATGCCGCTAATCTTCTGAAGTGGTGGGAAGCGAATGGAAGTAGAAACATTCATGTTTATTTGATCCCCAATGATGCTCGTCGTACCTTGGAAATGTGCTGTAATAAGGTCCTATCTTTTCGTTTTGAATGGCAGCGGGGAATGGAGTTTAATTTAAAGCTTTCTTTGCTTTCTTTGATGCTGCAAACTTGTACTTCCCAGTACGGAGGCGATGTCTCGTGAATAGTAAAGGTACTGATGAGTAGTCGCTTATACATATTGCAATTAAGTGTGTGGTTTGATGGACACTGCCCAGCAATTAATTGTATATTGTGTGGCCACAAGTTTTACAATAATGATGAATCGCATGCTTGGCTGGAACGTTAAAAGCTGTGGTCACATGTGTACCGGTCTACTTTCAAACTTATCCATACTAGACATTTCTACTTTGATTACTGCAATTTGTAATAAGAAATCAAAATCAAGTAATTTTAGTAATGTATCTTGCATTCGGCTGTTTATTTCCCAAGAATTCGTTTAGTTTGAAAAGTCGATGTTAGAGAAAAAGCGGGGTATGCAAGATAAGTTAAGAGTATTTTACATATGAAGTATCATAATTGCAAGCATTTGAGATTTGCAATGACCCAAGGTCACCTTCATCAAAGTCTGTAATATCAACGTTTGTACTGGGTCTAATTACGGTTATTGCACTTGTCTGCAAAATGGAATGGTACTTTCAAAAGTCTTCGAAATTGGGTGAATCCCTGTTTCACCTGCTTGTTTATAAAGTGGATCCAAGAACAGCTGAAACAAACCACTCGTACTTTTTTCTTGATATCTCTTCCGCTTGATATGGCAATCCGGATTTTATTAGCATTGCATTTGTCGAGTACATTATTCTCTGCCCAAATCACTAAAACGCAAACACCAATTAATGAGCAAAATATAATAAACGTAGTTTGAATGCTCTCGCTGAGGTTTACTGGAACCCATCGGTCCAATTGAGTTAATTTTGACCGAATTTGTTTCGTGACCTTCAATCTTTCAGGATGAACAGCAGCTGAAGTGATCCTTTTAATGAATTGATACATTCCAGTCTGCACTAACCTCTGCATACTCTGCTGGACTTTTGAGTCTACCGTGTCGTACACATACCAACCAACCATATCATGAAATAGTTCCTCTTTAGACACCAGAATGACAATCCAAGGATAGTTTCTGCGAAGGTAGGCGGCATAAAGTTTCAAATCCTCGTGTTTTTCGACCCATGCCGACTTTCCACACTGAACAATCTCTTCCTCTATAAGAGACTTCCTGTGAGCGTACGTATTCCCAAAGACAAATGTGCGTGGAACCCGCCTGTGGGAGAAATGCTGCAAACTCAGTAACAGTCTTAGCATAGTTTGATCCTGTAACGTTTTCAAGCGACAATTTACTGTTATAACAAGAATTAGATGCAATTATTTGTCAGGAAGTCTTACCTGATGGCTAAACAGACTCGAATCGCTATGTTGAAATTTTTTTAACAATTGGAATGTACGAGACATCAGTCCGTTGAAAAATTGAGTCATCCAACCCTCATAGAGTACAGAACTTTTAATGTCTCTTAATAGAGTTGATACGAGAGGAACCGAAAAGAGCGAAAAACATTCACGTTGTTTCATTGTTAGAAGGTAATCATCGCTGTTTTCAGTTCTATCTCGTCCATACGTGAATTCGTATCCTCCAACCGACATTATTGTCGATTGAAAAAACTTAAAAGTTTGCTTTGCAATATCATTCCTTTGAAGAATCGGAGCGTCCATGAGACATGTGATTTCGCTAAAAGAGTTAAGAGGGTGGAATGGCAGTGGAGAGTTAAGGGTACGGATTGTGCTGCTAAGGTACGAATTAGTAAAGACAACTGACAGAAGTATCCATCCTCCAATCACTAGCCGCAATGGATTGGACCTCTCTAGTTGCTTTGGAAGTGGGTAACCTCTATCAACCATGAACGACATAAAGAACAATTCACCTGCAAAGTTTCTGTCGCGATTTTTGTTAAAGTATCTGATATAAGATTTTGAAAGTGCCCAAAGCACGATAGGACATAAAAGAATGGCCAACCAGGCGTTTAACTTAAATGGATTTGTGTAGAAGCGAAAGCTCAGTTGGGGATATTTGTAACAGGTTAGATACCCAAATCCTGAGATATCTACTACGATGGGAGGATCAATTAGATAAGCTAAGGGTAGAAAGACTTTGTAAATATATGCGACATTGTTATCTAATGGATCGGAAATATACGGGTTCCAGTTGAGTTCTTTGCACTTCGCTTCGTTGTCATAGCTGCAAATTAACGATGCGTTTATTTTGTGGAGAAGAATTGAGATGATGTAAATGTCCGAAGAAAAGAGCATAAATGGATTACGTGAAGCCATTTCTGCAGTGTTTAAACCTCTAAAGACATCCTGGTTTTCCTTTATCGAAGAAAGGTCCACTCTATACTGTGAGGGGTTCGAGCGATGTGTCGCAAAGAAATTGGAAGGCAGCCTTTCAAAGGAATCACAATTGGTCTTAAGAGATTTTGGAAGTAAAGAGTTTGGAACGCAAACGTAAAATGCCTTTGAATATTGGGACAGATAAACAAAAACGGTGTCAAATCCAAAGTTTTTGATGTATAAAGAAGCTGGTTCGACAACAATAAGAGGGCCGTAAATGTAAATCATTATGTTAGTTTCAGCTGGGACAAAATAGTAACCATTTCTTTTGAAAATATATTTGGCAGTTCCACTATCATGGAAACTTTGGGAGAGAAACAGGAACGTCAATCGGCACTCGAGGCCCCTAGACCTAATGCTATTGAAAAGGGGGCGATTAATTGTATACTTTGTGTGATTGAACGGAATGTAGGACAGAAGAAACTCGATGGAGACTGAAGATGTATGTTGGGCTGAAGCTGCAGGTATAAAGTATTGAGACAGCACCGTTTCATCTCTCACAAGGTGAATGTGTGATAATGAGATTTCCTGAACGAGGAATAAAATTGACTGACTTCCACTTGGCTGTTGCAAAGAATTTGTGATGCAGAAAATTACGAGAATTAAGGACGGCAGGCTCACAAACTTGAGATGATGTGACATTTTTACCAGAGACACCGCGAGAGTTTCAGACTAGAAAAAGAAATCTTTTCGTTTTGAAATACTTAACTGTCACCTTTTAAACGCTTGCATTGCGAGGTAGCGATAGGCTGGGATAAAAGTTTTATTGAGGATGTATACTGTTTATATATAAACAAATACCAAGGCAAAGAAGTATAAAGCGAGCACTTGGAAGTGAAAATGTATTTTATGACTGATTATAAGCTTAGATAAAATATTTAAGGTGAACATTACTCAGCTTAATGAGAGGCAGAGTTTCACATTATGTCTTTTTGATAGACGATATTCTCAAACACAGCCCTTTCAGATATCTTCGTGTGTTGCCAAAGTTTTAACAGGATTCCTGTTTTTATAATTTAAGTAGTTGATAGTTGAAGTCAAAGGTTTGTTCAAACCGTAATAGTTTTTAAACAAGTACAATTTTTTATTATGTTTTATCGCATTGATATTAGATCAGTCACAAAATCACGCAAGTAAGGTATTGCAATATAAATATGTCAATAGTTTATCTCTAAACTGGTTTTGTGGTATGAATTTTATAAATTTCTGAATTATTCACGAACTTTCGATAAGATGAACGTGCAAATTATTCTTTTTAAAGATACTACGTATGGATTTGTTCCACAATTCCTTTTCTTAATATGTTTTATAAGACTTTCAACCTTTAACGAGGCATAGCAGTAGATGTAACTTTCTTCGTGATTTTATACACTGGTCCCCACTATGCGCATTAAATTGTTTTTATGTGTTGATGCATTGGCATTACGAACATTCCAGCAAACTTTATTCAATACAGTGCCTTCCTAGACACCTGAAAAGTAATCTGACGATACGTCATGCGTAAGTTATCAAAGTATCTCCTTCTTTAATCCCTAAAAATGCCCGTATATTTGTGCTCAGTGTTTTCATTTAAAATGCTCGGTATTTTAAACAAGCATAAAGAACCCACTAGTGTAAGTCACTGGATATTTGGAGTGACCTTATTAAACAACTGCCCACCTGTGGGCACTTGTGGGCAGAGCTATACATAAAACTGATGTGCATAAAAATAGTAGGTTCCTGGTCCACGATCGCGACACTATTTGCATGGAAATGAACCGAGTTTCAATTATCTTTATCGACGGACATAACCAGGTTACTGTATCTTACTTGCGTCCAATCGGGGCGTGACTCCTTTCCAATTTATTCATAGTCACAAGAAATGATAATTTCAAACAACTTTGTTAATCGTATAAAAGTGCGAAATCGTTGCAGCAGAGTGCTTCAATTGAGGTTTAATGTAAAAAGAATTATGTTGCTATAGAATACACGATTACCCAAATTCTGAATAGTCGACCACATTAAGTGCTAAAGACACTTAATTCAGCACTAACTTAAGGTTACGTGTACCATAGACAATCAAAAATTGCAAAATTGACTGGGCTAAAATAGGCTGCTTGGAGTTGGTTTTATGATTAAAAGAGCTTCTTGACAAATAAATGTTTCAAGGTTTATAACCAAGCGTCTTACTGACTTAAAACTGTGTGCTAAGGAATAACGTAATTTAGGAAAGCCTGACAAGAACATTCAATCTTTCTCGCTGGCCAAATGCTAAATGATGATGGAATAGTATTGTGAATGGATTTGTCAGCGAGTTGATTAATTTTTACTGCTTAAACATTCGGTGACGAAGTATTTCTTTTAAAGAATATCAGAGTTATAATTTTCATATTGCATTGATAAGATTTACTGAGATATTTGTGCAGAATGAACAAATTTCCAGCATAACATGGACCAACTTAATGTTGAACTGGACAACATGGATATTGAATTATAATTTGCGCGAATTTTCGCAACATTTTACTCTTGAAAACATGCAAGCGTGCAATCTTTGAGGGAAGTGGACTTCTTATATGACCCATCAGTGAAGGATACTCGTTTAATCTTCATTGGAAAAGAATTATTCACACTACTCAAAGATATATTTAGTTTGAAAACGTCCCCATCTGCAAACGTTCTCCCAGCAGCAACCGCTGTGAAGCTTTTCCGAACAAGAGACTTTGGTTCACAAGAAACATTCTCCGTTACAATTGAATTGTTAGAATAATCAGGGAAGCCAATCATCTCCTGGTCACTAACGATATGTACCGTCACGTCTTTGGTTATGTTGTAGTAGTTAATCAATCCAACCTCCACTTTGAACAACTCTCCAACAGTATTACTCAGTTATATTCACCCTCATGTGAAGTGGAGGCCACGCTGGGATAATCCTTTCATCCTGTAAAACCTGCAGTCCATTCTTGTAGTCCAGAGTAAATCCAGCAAGTCTTATTCTTTGTTTTGACGAAACAGGAAGGTCCCAAGTGTCATTGGGAAACACATTCAATCCGTAAGGTTCAGTAGGGAACCAAATTTGCGACGTATTTCCATCCGAAACGCTAGTAGAAGACACTAACCCATTGTTCAGACTCGCGTTAATGTTATTGTCTACCGGTTTAAGGATTTTGTTGGGTTCCTCGTTTGGATTTTTTTCCGTATCAGAAAACGAAATACCTGGACATGAATATTCCGAGAACACGCGGCACTCCCTTGCATCAATTCGGGGGCCCAAGAAATCTTGAAGTGTAAGAGTCTCTGTCGAATCCACAGGAAACCACGTTACTCCAAATGCCACTGGTTTGTCACTCCCAGCTTCAGACGCATTCCCGACGCTTCCATAATTGTTCTTGGAAACAGATACAATGCCTCGTTCTCCATTGAATGATTCCATCTCGTCCTGGACTATTTCCAAGCGGTACATGTTATTTAAAGTTTTCCTTGTTAGTCCTTCCAGCTTAAACGCACTATCCAGGTGCATTAAAGCTACGACGATATATCTAACAGAGGGCAAGTTGGATGGGATTGTGAGGCTCATGCATTTAACCTTCCTTTAGAACAATCCTTCAGTAAGCTCAGCGACCCAATGTGTATTTCGAACTTATCTAATATTCCTCTTACGGCAACAAAAGCTGTTTTCAAATCTGAGATATTCTTAACGCCAATGGCCATGAGTTCCAGAGGACCCTCCAAATCCACAAGTGATCTCCTTCCGTGTCGGAAATACTCGCGGATAAAAGCATTTGGTGAATTTGCAAAGTAAATTCCAGATGGGTTCAATTTTGAATCGAGGACGTAGAACTCTGTTGAGGAATTCTGGAAGCTTAACTTTATTCTAGAGATCAGTGATATCTCTTGAACTAGTTGTTGATCAACGATTCCGTTGTGTCCGACTGGCTCCACACAGATTTGAGTTGTGTTGTCCAGGAAGAAATATTCCATTTCCAAGTTGAAACCTCGCAGATCGGAAGAATCTAAACGAGTGACTGGGAATCCAGTGAGGTTTAAGATTTACACCAGAAGGAACGAGGATTGCCCATTGTTTCCACTACTTGAGGATTCTTCGGAGGATACAAGTCGCTTGAAGAACACGTGTTCATTCGGAGAAATCTTTAACCCTGCAACCATAGTGGAAAACGTTTGACTTGTTGCGTAGTCAGTGCAACTCACGTCCAGCCACAAATTACTGATTGAAGTAGGAGCAAAAAATCCCGCATGGAACACTCCGTAGGAAAAGCGTCACGGAGGTTCACCTGGAAGGAATTTATCTGTGAGAGTCCCACCGTCTGTTCCATAGACTTCCCGTTGAAAGTATCCCAGCTGCAGTTTCCACTTGGATACTCGTAATAGTGTGGACTCGGGGTGATAAAACAGAAACTTCCGTCCAGTGGAGGTTGGCCATATATGTTAATGAAGTTGACATTCAAGGTCATATTTGGGGAGGCCCAAGTCACTGCAGTCTCTGTGTCAATTGTAGCAATGACTCTTAACCGTGGAAGAGACGGGGGAAAAGCATCATTGTTCATAATATGAATGTCCTTTGTTGCATAAGAGAAGAAGTACGGCTTACAATGGAAAATTGTTTGTTGATCATCGGATATTCACACCAGCCATATTGCGTGTGTAAGCACTATACCTGACCTACAAAACTTCAAAAAATTAGCTGCCAACGTTGCCCCTGAAAAAAGTTACGAGTGCTTTTTGGTCAAAAACAGGGTTGATCTTAAAATTTTTGGGTTCTAGGATAAATTTTGAAACAAAAATTCATAACAGCAATTTTTTTAACAATCGCTTTTA
>JAQGAB010002310.1:0-12475 GCA_034696565.1 Isotomurus graminis
AGGATAACTTTGTTGAAGAGCTCTTGTGAAAAATAATTTAGCCAAGTGACTTAAAATCCCACCCATCCGATGATGACAGCATTTGGATTATTTCAAGAGGTCTAGCGATGCACTTGTGGACTCAACTGTCACAGTCAACGACACACACAAGATAGATAAAGGGGATGGGTGTATATACTTGGTCACGGGAAGTACCAAAAGGAGTGTTTACTTTCCCCAGACTTTCTCCCAGTACAAATGGACCAACTTCGTGCTCAACTTACCGTTGACAGTGAGTCGAATTAATTTGCTAAGGCCAGGGCCCACTCCATTGTTCGCGAGGCATAAATAATGAGCCTCATGGTCTTCCGTAACTCTGCTTATGATGAGAGTTCCATTCTCAGCGCCTAAAACTCCTGGCGTTCGATAGCCCACTTCTCGGAACTCTTTCTTGTCAGGCCCTCCTTCAAAACAGACATAAGGATATAAATAATATCATACCAAAGCAATCACTATCCTCGTTGCTTTCTCCGCTTCCCCAATTTCCTATACTTTTAGGTATATTGGATCGTGATAATGATGATTTCTATCCGTCATCCACTTCAACAAACACATCTCTACTAATCCCACTGCAGCTTTAGAATTCCAACTTTCTCTGTAAGGCTTGAGATAGACTCTCCCTAAACAATGGAATTATTCGTGTCTACATGAACAGAAACTGGTTTGGATGTTTCCTTGTTAAAATGTCTGTCAAGGCAGTAAGAATGATCATAATAATCATTTGGGACTAACTTTGTGAGGAAAACACACCTATCTAGAAATAAGTGAGCCATTGTCGTAAAAAATAACAAGGAGAGTTTTCATTCTTATATTTTCAAAGAAAATATTAAGGTTTCCTAGCTCTTTTTATATAGGGAGGTTAAAATACCCTGCGATCAACAATAGAGCTAAAGGTTCTAGTGTGTGTTCCCGTCGTTTCTAAAGGAAAAGGAAAAGTCTCCTATATAGTAAAAGCTCCTTGTATAAAGCTTCTCACGGAAAGACTGGTGTATTTCACACTGCAAGTCTTTTTAACTGGAAAAAAGCTCGTACTATCGTACTATAAAATGATGGGAGATTGTAGAGGGTGGAAGGAATGTGGTGCATTTATACATAAAGGATTTCGGAAGGAGAAGACACCGTGCCTGGAGAGAAACAAGTTAGCTTCAGCAAAAATGGAGTGCAAAAAGTATATATAAAAAGAGTGAAGAAAGCATATGTCGTTTTTGATAGTGGATATTGGTACTTCTCTAAGTTTGTAGCTCAAGGGTAGCTGATACTAAAGGTTGATACACTTTCACGGTTACTATTTCGCACAAAAGAAGTTTCACACTACTCACCAACAGCTTGTTTCCATTTTATTGTCGGTTTGGGGAATCCATGAGCTTGGCAATGGATTGCGACGTGAGATCCAACGGATACAGACTGATCCCCGGGTTCCACAACCCATTTCGCAGGTACTGTTCAATATACAACCCAATAACAATCTCAACATACAACACATACTAACTTCGTTTAGAGTTTCAAACTGAAACTTATCCTATCAAAGCGGATTGGCAGCATTATGTAGGAATATAAAATACCAAGGCTATGTGGTTGCTACTTCTGAGTTAGTATATTTTTGTACTGCCTTTTGGAACATATAAAATCTTTCACAATGATGATAAGTATTGGTTGAAACGGGTTACGAGACAGCAATAAACGAAAGCAGTAAGCAGTAACACCTGCTTATTTCTTAAAGATTTCCTAGTACAGAGCTCAGAAGCATTTCATTACTTCAATCAGATAGTTATTTATCCTTGTTGCTAAATGTAATCTCTGACAAAATAAATACTCTGAAGTTCTTTCAGTATCCAGTGCACAGTGATTTCTGTGAAGGGGGATTTACAATAACAAATACAGTTTATAAAGTAATATAATGAATATGGCCGCAGTAGAACGAAATAAGAAAGAATTTCTGAAATTCTGAACAAGTGATGACAACAGAGTGAAAGTTATTTGAGATTTAAACGAGTAGTTCAATTTAACAGACAGTGGGGAAACTAAATTTCCAATGCTAATTCTTGTGACTTCATCCTCGACTGAGTAAGTGAGTGAACGAGTCTAATATAAAGAAGTTTTTCTTTTTTCAACTTCTACGAAGAATACTTTTCCATTTCTATACAAGTAGTACAAGCAAGATTGCTTATTAGAGAAAGTAAGAAGTATTGAAAATGAAGGCTTAGAGGGTTTTTAGACTAGGAAATAATACTAATCATCATGATCATCATCATATTATAGCCATCTCGTTGTGAAATTGTTCCAAATGGAAGCCTCAGTAAGTAGAAAGCACATTACTAAACTAGGAAAAATTTACTTCCGTATGTCCCAGATACAAAACAATGTGGGGCATTCACTTCTTATACTCACACTTGCAGTAAATGAGAAATTAACTTGCACTAGAACTGGGAAAGGATGTTCAGATCTAGTAATATATACTTATTTATAATTCTGGTTCTCAAGTCACCAGAGCATCTTTTCCTCCGTTGCAAGAAGTGCATTGGGGAAAGTGTGCACAGCAATTTTTTTACTTTTCTACTTTAGATTTAAAGAAAGCGATGAGAAATGGAATGGAAAGTGAGCTGTGAATGCCCCTCAGGGTATCATAGACGTCAGGAAAGAAGTGAAGTGGTTGAGAAAGGGTGGATTTGATTTAAACAAGAGGAGTGCTTGTGCAACATACATGAACAAACTTTCATCCAGGGAAAGGAGTGAGTTGGTAGTGTGTGGAGTGTGTTAAGATTACAAGCAGCATTCACATACTTGAGATCATCATCATCAACATCAGCAAGGCAGGCAACGTGTGTCTGTGCGTGTAAAAGCAAGTTGGAAGCCAAACTATGAAGCTGTGGCAGTGGCAGCTACCATAAATGTACTTTGTTGTACTGTTTGTAGTTGCAGTAGAATTGGCAGAAGCCTGGAAAGGCCCAGACTTAAGTCACTGTAGGTATATCATCTCAAGAGCTTTCTCCGTTTTGTCCTTTGTTGTACTAAACAGTTGGAAATAAAAAGTACTTTGTTGTACACTCTGTCATGAAGACTTGCGTACACACAAAGTGAAAACTCAAACAGAAAAAACCTTAAAGAAAACTGGGATGGGAACAAAGTCACTTGAGTTTGTGTTTGAGATGCGCATTCTTATTTGTGTAGTTTGGATCGTTGTGGATCTAAAGGGAGTATTTTGAATTTTCAGAGTACGGAGACGCATCATTGATGAGGGCATTTTATATAGGTTAGGTTGGAGTTAAAACAAACTGGTATTCTTTCTACTAGGGGATCATTAGACGTATGAACCAAATACCTTACAAATAAAGAGAGGAAGACGATAAGAAAGTGTAAATGTAGTCCGTTGCTCAGACGGGCACGGAAGAAAGTAGAGTGTTTTAAACAAATAAAACTAGCAATCGTCGAGTTACCCTGTATCACATGAAAGATGTTTACACATAAAATGGGTTGCTTGAAGAGAAAAGTAAGTTATCTTTGTAAAGTACTTCAACATAAAGTGAAACTCAAGGAACGATCTGGACAAACAGAGAATGTAAGAACAGAAAAGACAATAACCGTTTACATTGAAACAGTCCTTAACATCTTTTTAAACTTCCTAAACTTTCTTTCTCCGTATTGTTCTCTGCTGATGAAAGAACAGACTGCAAACTGAATTATTTCTGCATTTCTTATGTTGCATTGTGTTTTGTGGATTTCATCTCAGAGTGAATGACTCGTAATTATAAGCACAAAGCTTCAATTTCCTAGAATTTATGTGTACATCGGGTAGGATTTCATTTCACCACAAAGCTGAAGCTTTATTAGGCATTGCTGTGCAACAACAGATCCAATCAAATAGTGAAAGCAAGTGAAAGTTACATGCAGTTTAGTGAAAAAGAATTATTTATCTGAACACGGGAAAACGCATGCCATGCATTTGTGTGCATTACAGGCAGTTCAACACTTTCCAGGGGAAAGTTGAGATACTGTTACAAGTTACTTGATTAGTATGAATCAATCGCGTAGAGAATTATGTTAAATTCCTCTGTACTTTGAAACTTTGAATACATCAAGCCCATGTACAGTATTGAGTATGTGTATGCATCAGATTTAATCATCAAGATGATGTGTGTACCCAAATGATCCCGGTTCTCGGTGTATGTGACCTGCTGGCATATGACTAGAGAACAAGGCATATGGAGTGCTACGATTACCACAATCCTAAAATCTCTTGTTTAACTCTCTATTCCGTAAATGTGTAGAAAGTCACCCTACAATAATAACACTATTCGCTTTTCCTTGTGTGTGTAGGCAGCATTTTACACGCTGATTATAATAATAAGAATAACATCCTGTGCCGGAGAGTGGTGTGTGTGCAACTCATGCATAATAATGGAATGGTGCAATGAAGTTCTTTCTCGTGGTTTTTGGTGGTTGGTGCATTTCACACAATATATGCACGAAACAAATATATATACACAGTGCTGGTTGGTGGTGGTGACTTATAGGCCACATGCCGTGATTCCGAGCGATAAAAAAGAGTACAGTAGACTCTATGACATTATTGTATAAGGGGAAGTGGTGTGCTCGCATGACATGACAGGCGTAATTGTGCAGATTTGGGGGTGAAGTTGGAGCTGGAGAAAGTCTGGAGTCTCACATATATAGATGTATAGATAAGGGCACACATCATTGTTATTAGGGGATCGCGTCGTGAATATTTAATTTTAAGGCAACTATGTCTATATATAAATGAGAATTCAGGGTAGAGTGAGAGAGACGGGGAGAGCACGAACCAGTGACGATGAGTTGGGCAGTATGGACAACTTGGCCAACTTGATTGGACACTATGCAACTGTAATTTCCCGAGTGGGAGGAAGTGATATTAGGAATGCTTAGGATGGTGGAGAAAGGGGAAAAATAATTGACTTGGATTCCAGCATCTTCTCCTCGATGAACTTCTCTGCTGTTCTTGAGCCAAGTCATGTTTATGGGCTCGTCACCCGCAATCGTGTTGCACATGACTTGCGTCCGCATTCCTTCCGTGAGACCGTCGTCAAAGGAAAAGGGCGAGATCCGTGGAGGAACTGTGCCATCATTGTACACATATGCCATTTTGTTATATGCAACATCACTCATCATGCAACACACGACCTTCACTTAAGTCCTACTTTCTCTCGGTACTTTCTCAGGGGTAGTTGTTGTGAACATTCCATAATTTAATACACGCACGTGATGTTAAAGTACTTAAGTGTCACTGTGCTGAGAGTAGTTAAGCTCACTCTATGCAACCACTTACACACAGGAGGTCCTGGCTTAATACCCTTAAGCTACTTGAATTCTGTACATATGTGTGTGTGGAGGTGACAGGTGGGTGGTTTTGTGTAAAAGCTACTTCTCTCTCAATGAAGTTTGAATCAACGTATATATATATACAGCCTACGGAGGGAATTAAGATGTCAACCTACTTTTGTCACACATCATAAAGTGGTTTCCCTTTGTTGCTTACTCGATTGATTCCCATTGCACACACTTTCTCGTATCTCTAAATGATAGCATCCCATTAGAGTGTAATTTGTACAAGTAATTACTGTACGTGGGCGGTGATGTTTGTTGGTAGGTTTAAAGTGATTTCTTTCTAAAGATAAGTGAAACTACACACAATTTATTACACTCGTGCTAGTCAATTATTGCTCTATGTTAATTAAAATACTGCAAGATGTTACATAATTACACATGATGAGTGTTATCACAACTGCGCTCTATGATAAAATAGGTTTACCTTGAAACAGCTTTTACTCTACATCCTTGAACATGCAAAATGTCCTAAAAATGTGTTGAAGTTATTTGGGAGGAAACCACGAATATTAAACGTCATATCCACGCTCAAAAGAAGGAAAGGAAAGTGGTTGTACATGTCAATATGGGTGGTATTTTATGTATATTAAGTAAACTGCTGCTCAACATGTAAAAGACGGAAGTGGGTGAAAGCAATTAACAAAGTGTCTTCTCATATTTACACACACCCACTTGATTATTGACTGAAAGAAGTGTTAGACACACACGCACACACACTCGAAGTAAAAAATGGTTATTGAAAAGGACAACGACAGGACGAGTTTGCATGCGATAGAAGTATACAAAGTTGATGTAATAGTAATTAACAAGGTGGTTGGTGAAAGACTGATAAAGAGGAAGAAGATATATACTTTTGTGTACGAGTAGTTGAATAAGAAGGACAAAACAGCATGCCAGAGTATATAACACCAAATGGGGGATAAGATGAGAGAACAATCATTACAATAAAAAGTCAACAGGTATATATAGAAAGTTTGTGGAGAAAGTAGTGGTGGTGGTGGAAGAAGTAATATATGGTGGTGGTGGGTGAAGGCTTAAGAAAGAAAGTAATTTAGCGATATGAGTTTTGGCAAATGTACCGTTGACAAGAAGGGTGGAGGTGTGAATGGCTGTGGCAGCGTTGTTCTTCGCTTGACAAGTGTAATTTCCTGAGTGACCAGACTCAAGGGAAGATATGCTCAAGACACTACTGAAATCGTCCAGCTGACGCATTGACACTTTTGGCTCGCCACGGACCATTTTGGTGTGTATGTTGTTGTTACTAAGTTTGTTGTGTGAGTGTAGCCCATGTCCATGTCCGTGGGGGGTGGAGATGAGATTCGTTGGATTTACAAGAGCCTGCGAGTCTTTCAGCCAAGTGATTGTCAACGGAAGGTCACCCTTACATATTTCCATATATTTAGCATTTTTTACTGTCACCACTTACACGCTCATTCTTCCTCTGGATGGAGGACGTGTGTTGTACACTTGTACAACTTTATTCAAATGTAATATGCATTGAATTTCTTGTGATTTTAATACCTTTACAACAACACATTGAATATTTATCCTTTCCCCTTCGTGAAGGTCCGTAGCGAAGGTAAAAGGTGTGATTTTTGGCGGCACTACATATAGTGTACAAGATCGTTAGTTAAATAATCATCCCTCATGATATTATTTCTCTCTTTCCGTCCCCAGGTTTTGTATAAGTGACCTTAATCATCTTAAACTCCGTAATTCCTCATGCCTATAAAAGATCTATTTCACTCAAAATCTCCATGTCTAAGAAATTGATGTTTTCTATGCAAACAGATCACATCTGTCATCTGGGTGATTCTTTATAAAGAGTCTAGACTAGAATATATTTCACGTACATAGATAAATATATAGAAAGATGATTGGATTTTTTGTGTGAGATGCGTGCTATCATTTTCCTTCCCCTTTTTGACATGTCTATACGGAAGATTGAATAAAAGTTTTTGAGATTCAATCAAACTTGAGCTAACAAACATCATTTTTGAGATGAAATAGACGAAAGGTCAAAGGAAGATAAGGTTATGCTGGGTAAGTCTTTCAACATCAGAATATCAGAATGAAAAAACACACATCGGTTGTGTTTGTCTGCCTGGAAGAGAGAGAAAGTAGCTTTCTTTTCACAAAAAGTACATTTTGTGAGTTCATCGTATCTGATAGAATTATGGTGGACAAAAATAAGTTAGGTTGGTTGGTCAAACTCACCCATGACTTTAACATTGACAGGTCTTTGAGAAGTGGACCCTTGTTTATTTTCTGCCAGACAAGAGTACGTTCCCCCATCGGATCGCTCCACTGGCTCGATGCTAAGTGTCCCGTTCGATGATACGCTCTGTCGGTCACTCAAAGGGAGCTTCATCCCGTCTGGAAAATAGGATACGTGACAAACTTTCACTAGGATTTGATAACAAGCAATGTGAACAATGATGGTGATCAGATCATCAGGGGTGGATTAGGGTTATTATGCACACAGATGTATACATACTGTGCTTCTCTACTGACCAGAAGGATTCGCCAGACCGTGAACATCCTTATTTCACCGGGGATTTTCTATTTCCGTGAAATTACTCTATCCCTGTGACTTATCTTATCCTTGTATCATAATAAAATAGCAATACAAATAGAGAGACTTTAGTTGTTCAAAGGTTTTGTGAATAATCTATGTTTCCTATTCCCTCGACATGCAGATGTAGAGACCATTTCATGGATTAGTATCGGACTTTGAGCTTCTCTATCTACTGGAGTCTTTCAATTACTCTTATGCAGTTCGTAGTTCGTATTCAACAAAGGCTTTTCATACATGGAAGATACCCTGAACAGAGATCCACATAAAAGTTGAATCCCACACTTTCTTTTCCGGAAGTGAGTAAAAGTTGTGAAAGAAAAGGAAGAGGAAACGCATGGAAAAGGATTCATTCGTGGAAGTAACAGTGCCAGACACACAGGACCACCACTACCGCCGCTAATGTTTGACAAGGGAGCCAATTTCATAAGAAAGAAAGAAGGGGGAAGGAAGTAAGTAACACTTCGTGGAGTCTTTCACTCCTACTGAATAGAATAGGATGTTGTAGCGCGTGGAGAGATATGAAGTTCTGGGGAACTCCTTATTGTACCTATACGTAGTACTGCAACGGATGATCTTTTCTGGCCTTAGTACTCTTAGTAGTACAGTTGAAAGACACACTGACATACACATACGTTGTGCTTCCTTTGCAGAATCCTCTAAATCCCTGTCTATCCTCTCGTATGGTCTAATCACGAGGCTCAACTTCCCATTATCGAGGAGGAAATAGGATCATACAGATGAAAAGTAAAAGGCTACCAAAGATAAATTCCCTGTTGTGAATCCAATAGACGGTCATTACGTTTCCACATTACCTTTTACTTTGACCATTTTGACTTCCTTATGAACACTAAGCGTCCCTATCTCTCATTCAGTTCAGATTGTTCTAAAGTAAGAACCTTCCTCTGCGTTTTCACTCTCCACACGTTTAATCACTTGTTTAATCAGTAAAACTTGTGACAGAGAACTCAAGCCCACTCACACAAAAAGCGCACTAATGAATCATCTCATTTGCATGTTCATGTTTGAGAACCCTCTTACCTCGTTCCCAAATGATTATGTCAACTGGGTACCCTCCCACAGGACATTTAATAGTCAGTCTTTGCCCTGCCGTAGCAAGGATGTCGTCCATCGGTCGCACAAATGGAGCACCTGTGTATAAGAAGTCCGATAATTTAGTGCACAATATCTATTAATTAATTATAGTGACTCTCATGAAGATAAACTGAACCTTTGCTCACCATAAATATTAAGCCTAGCAGTGTGGGCAGTCCTGCCAGCCCTATTTTCAAAAGAACATTGATACTCGCCCCCGTCTTCCACACGAACAGACGTGATGTTGACATGACTAATGACATCTCCATAGACGTTTGCATATTGTCCTATTAGAAACCTATTGGATGGGGAGGTAAAACCGGTTTTTAGGATTTTTATAGGAAACTATAATTCACACTTACAAATCAAGCAGCCTACTCATCCCATAATTCTTTTGAAAAGAAGATAAATTCATAGATTCTCTTTACTTCGTTACATCTCACAGGAGAATACAAGTATCAGTGATGTTCGTAGTCGAGAAGTAGATTGGTAAAGCGTGTGTGTTTGTATTTTGCATTCATTTGAAACTTGTATGCCGTGACAAGACGTAATTTGTCTTGGAGAAAGTAAGTCGCTTCAAATTTGGTTTTGCTGGTGAAACCAACCCATCCATTTATTTCAACTAGACTCGCATCACCCAGAAGTACAAAGAGTTTGGAGAGCGTAGCTTGTGTATGTGAAGGTGTGTAGAACACCATGAACAATACAAATGTTCAAACTTTAATCAAGTGAAGTTTAGTGGGACACACACATGGTCCGTGGTGGTATCTTTATCCCATTTATTTCCTATTTCCTCTCACTTCTCTCCTTCACCCGAACCCAAAGTCCTTTAAACAACTTCTGGATCGGAGAAAGTGCCACTTACTTTTTCTTTGTGGTACAATGCGTCTTCTTGTCTTTTACATATGTAAAGTTTTCAAATTGCTTTTTCTGTAACGAAGGAAGTGAAAAAAGTGGTACAATGTACAAGAATACAATATGTGTAAAGAGAAATATGGTACAAGTTGTTTAGAGAGACACACACGTGAAGTACAAGATGGTTTAGTGAGTTTGTTGTTCTCTATGCATAAGAAATAAATGGCCAAGTGAAAGCCAACTTTCTCTTAAACTGTTAAGGAGGAATAACTTGATGCATTTTTGTAGAAGGGATGAAATGGATCTATTTACTAACCGATCACTCTGGGGAAGTGGGAATCCATCAAGGAGCCAAGATACTTTGGGCGTGGGATTCCCGGTTGCACTGCATTTGAGGGATATGGCTGGTCCTGGTTGGAGTGTTTGCTCGATAAAGCGATAGATGAATTGTGGATAAGCATCTGAAATATTGCACAGTACAAGTACGTATTAATTTAGTGCCTGTCCCGTGTACTCAAAATGTGAACCAAACAATTTGAAACCTTATAGTAGAACTATACAAGCAAATATTTTTATAGTTATATCTCAAATGAATGTGTGTGCATCTTTCTACCCACTACTCCCCAGGACAATCAGATTATTTCTCTCTAGAGAAAAATCCGTCGTAACTCGACTCTCGAGTAAACACATAAGACACTAACCTACTAGGAATGTAGACCAATTTTGGTAGAAGCAATGTCATTTATTTCAGGCTCTTTCATATTTCAGTCCCTACGGTTTCCTCAGTGGTAGCCGTTCGAATTACTTACAAAGAAAAGGATGCGAAGTCTTTGTAGTGGTATTGGTTGCTCATGATTTTGTGTTGTCTTCACGAAATAAAAATAATGACACAAGGGAGGAGTAAAAGCCATAAAAGAAATTACAGGGCGAATCTTTGGAGACTCTGCTTTCAGCTAAGATACTTCTGAGTTGGCTGTGTCTCAATCGAGACAAGTCAATATTATCCGTTGATTGCTTTTCGAATTTCTTTTTGTTTTATCGTGTATGGCTATGTGAGAGTCTGGCGGTAGTTGTGAATTTGATCGCGATTCACAACGGTAAAAGTGGTGAGTTAGTAGAGACGTGTGGACTGTAGTAAGGGTTTCTTGGTTACTTTTACTGATTGGGTGGTAGTGGTGGTGGTGGTGGTGTATCTTTATACGAGAACTAATGAGAGAACCCTTGACTTGGCTTTCTTTCATGATTACTGTGAAAAGTTAATCCTTTCATTTGCTTTCCTCCGCCTACTCAAGAAATCGAAAGAAGTAAATTGGTGTGACACTTGATTTCTTCTTGAAGCTATGCTTCGAACACCGCCTTTCCACTTATTGCTTCTTTCTCTTGTTCCTTCTTCGTAAGTATTTCTTGGTTTTCAAGAATTAACTCTCAAAGGATGGACTAGCTACTTGTTACAAGATAGAGTTTCGAAGAGAATCGGTGGGCTAGACTTGTTCATATATTTGACAGAGGAAAGTCTTCTCTGAGCTGGGAATAAGCTGAGACCTCAGGTGCCTCTGGAAAGACAAGTGCATTAAAAGAACCTTGCGAGAAAAGTGAGACACTCACGAAGACAGAAAAGAGAAGGAGACTCATTATAATTTGTCAGGAAATAAACTTTCTCTCCAAAACTTGGACTTGACTCTGAGAAGTCTATCCTTCGATAAGAAGATCAAGTCAATTTGTTTTCTTTATTGTCACGCCTTGTCACAACCTATTAGGTTGACAAATGAGGTTAAAACCATTAATGCAAAGCTATAAGCTATATATTCTACACTTTCATTTGTTTAACGGTATTATCTTTACTCTAGGGGAGTACAGAACTGCTTGAAGTGGAGTGCAGTGTATGGTGGTTTGTTAGCTTCATTATAATGGAAGACACGCAATAGATCAGTTTATGTGTGTGAAAGTTTCTCCGCAAGTGTAGAATGTAATCTTAAATTACCAGACACCGGAACAACGGATACCAATGTGACTATTCCCACTCACACCCAGCGAACTCCAAGTGCCTTGACTTTGTCTCAGAATATTGCTTTGAGTAAAGTGAATTGATTTCCTGGAAAGTCTTTTCTAGCCTTAGAAATGGTTTATGCTGACTTGCGGTCGTACAGTTTGCACGAAAGAACAAACTTAGATTGAAATGAATCTCCTATCTCTTTCCAAATTAGGCTGTTTCTATTCCATGAATCGACAGAACTGGAGATGGTCTCTATTTCTCTGAGTTTTTTTACGTTCCAGTTAATTGGATCCTTTTTCGGGTGGTGAGCTAACTGTGTTGGAAATATTCTAGACATATATAGTTAAGGTAGAAAAGAAGGTAGTTGGAAGTATAGTAAGCGACAAGGGAGAAATAATAGAGTTTATTTCTCACTGTGTAGTAGTTCATAGTTAGTTACTATAGCCTACTTGATATTACACACTTAAAAGAGTCTCGCACACTCAACATTCCTTATTGTGGCAGTCAGTGGCAGTGTTAAAAAAGTCTGTTCAAAAGTATTGCTGATCCACACAAAA
>JAQGAB010002311.1:0-12471 GCA_034696565.1 Isotomurus graminis
ATGACTGTAGTGGGCATTCAACGGAGTGACTTACTATTTCGGAGAGCTAATTTTAGTGATAATTTTTCTAATTAGACTAGAAAAGCCAGATAGACTACTGAGGAAAAAAGTTCCATTGTTAGTTGCTTGTGTCTTGGTAGGAATAATCCACATATCCTGTAATAGCTGAGGCATTATAATACACACAAGATTATAAACAGATTCGTTATTGATTTCCTATTGAACACAGCTTTCTATACCAATTTTAGTTTTCTCGAAACAAGAACTATACTTGTGCTACTTTGTCTTTGTAATTCAACAATTAGACTTTAGACTAACTAAACTTGTAGTTTGTTTCATCACATAGCTTAACTAAAAGTCTGAAGACCTTCTGTGTGTTGCATAAAGCATTAAACATTAATGATACAAACTTAAGTAGAAACATATAATGACATCAGCTAACCGACCGAACTTGCGTATGAAATGACTTTGGACGAAAGACACAGCATGTTTGCTATCTGGTTGATAAAGAATCTCTCCGAATAAGTGAGTTCGTTAATCTTCCTTGAAGGTTAATAGATTAGTACATGAAACCTTCAAAGCATTCGTGTTGACATTTACACACTTCACAGCCGAATCAAATCTCAACTGAGAGAGTTACATGAAGCTGACGGTTGCAGGCTGCCATTGTACCCCAACCTCATCATTGTACGCAAGACACAGCTTTTGTAATTTACACTCAAACACGCTTAAACTTCAACCTTTCCAGCAGTGTGTTAATCGCTTCAGGATTACTGGATTATTGAAATGATCAAGAATTTCTAGGATTAGTGTGTGTGTACGCTGCACTCCTTTCTGCCCGTCAAGACACACACAAACACAACCCATAAAGCAGTTCATACGAAAAGTGTGAAGGAGCTGTGAGATGTTAAGATTAGCTGAGGGGCAGGTTAAAGAAAATAACTGTTTTCTGACACGTCATCGTCATCCGTTCTTTCTTCTCTTAAGTGCATACACGTCTTGGAGAGTTAAAATATTCAAAATGTGTAATCACACACGAAACCGTAAACTTTTCGTCTTCCAATAAAGCAGCGGTAAAAGCTTAATGCTACTCAGGAGTACAGAATTCTACAGGGAGAGAAATGGATGGGTGTTAGCAGAATAGTGTGCAAGTACACATCATTCTACTTTTAAACTTATCTTTTACCCTTCTTTCCTTTTCGCCCTTGAGAATTCACACGAAAGCCCAGACTAACTACATAAAACAATCTCAATGGATGCTACGTTCCGAGAAAAACATACTTTTTGTCTCTTTTTAGCTCACACTCGTAA
The DNA here is from genome assembly GCA_034696565.1 of Isotomurus graminis. Lineage (NCBI taxonomy): Eukaryota > Metazoa > Arthropoda > Collembola > Entomobryomorpha > Isotomidae > Isotomurus > Isotomurus graminis. Next base: position 1,312 of record JAQGAB010002311.1, read on the forward strand.
CTCTTCTTGAAAGATTTCTTGATGGTAAAAACAGGAGACATAAAATCAAGATTTGTCTTCAGATTTACTTCTCCATCGCTTACCTACCCAACTACTCTACAAAAAACTTTTTAACGGGATAATACGAATAAGTGAGACACAGAGAAAATAATATGTTTAAGTTCTATGGTTTTTGGACATCTTCTGTTCTTCCTAAAGAACCAGACACACCGTACTATACAGGGTGTATGTTATAAGAGGAAACGAGGCTCATAAGGCTTAGAACTCTCAATGAAAGTTTGAAACCTACGAACAACTAACCATGTTTGTAGTATTTGTATGCTTTACTGGTATCACACAGTCCTTATATAACGAAAAATCTACTAGAATAATAACTTTCTTTAGGAATAACAGAGGCATAAGGGTTTATTCCTTCTCCAACCGTACCAAGAACTCAATAGTAGGTGATAGTGATACCAATGCATTCAACTTTTACACCCAGCAGTAAATTTTTACATTGGCTGAATTGAACCTACAGAGTGAAAGCACAGACACACAAGTGTGTAAGAAAGAGCACTACACACACACAATGCAGTCTTATCCTTTTTACCACCCGTTTGTCCACTTCTACGCAGCGATTCGTACGTTGTTTTAAGCCAATATCAAATATATTGCCTGCCTGTGGAGTCCACCAAAGTATATTCTTTATATAAAGTCTGCAGATATATATATTGTAGTTTAGTGGTGGTTACACCCGACTTTTACTTTTACTCTACGTTCACTACATCGCAGTGCAGACTCCGGATTGTGCACCACCTGCAATAAACCCACTGTTAACAAAAGAAAGCACATCAATTCAAGTAATCCAAGCACACTACTAAAGCATCTCTGCAGTTAAACTTACGAATTGAGTTCTACGAGCTTTTCCCTACTTCAAATCCACGTTAATCTTTTCAACTTTTCAAACTATTACTTAACTACATATTTTTATATTGAAAAAGCATCCAGTACTTTATATATTCATATACATATTATTACATATTTATTTATTTTAATTGTAGTCTTAACCATTATCGGTTCAAATGCCACACACACACATGTTTAGGAAACACAAACTCGGTGGTGCACCCGGTGGAACGGTATTACAAACACGCGTGTTATGTTGTGCTGAAAAGTAAACGGATAAAATAGACTGGACTTAATTTTAAGGGGGAGATTGATGACGGTAGTTAAACAAATAGCGGCAACTGAGTAGTTGGTAGTTTCAATAGTTGGTCCGATGCATGTGTGTAAAATTGTCCCTGTGCCGGTGGTGTCCTCCGCAGCACGGCATGACATGCCATTGTGCTTACAGATAATATGACACGATTCTTAAATATGACGAGGCAAGTGTTAAGTGCAGAATTGCATGCTATACGACGGGAAGTCATGTTGGCCACTAAACTTGGAAATGTACAAGTTTTATTTGGAACAGAAGCCTGCAAATGTTTCATGTGTCATGTCAGAATATTCGTACACGGCTTCTGCATATTGTTAGCTTGTATTTCTTCTCGAAATAGTTGTGATATGTTTTGTACAATGTGATCTGTGTGATGTATGCTTATGCACCACATCCACTATAAACGAACCATACAAAAGTTCTAAAAGTGCAAGTAAGTGCTGAACTAGTCACTTGCAGTCCTTTTGTAGTGTTTGTACGGATGGATGGTGAAGGTGGAGTTGTAATGTTCGTGGTGGTTGGTTATGTCATTTCGTCCTTTGGCTGTTGTAAGTGTTAGTGTAAAGTTGGGTTGCGTGGGGAAAGGTAAAAGTAAAACAAAGTTTTTTACTCTGTCCCTGCCTAGTTAGTAGTTGCACGGCATGAAAAAAGGGAGGTTGACACGACAACGACAGGAAGGAAGTTTGAGACATTTACTGGGATTGTAGAGAATGTTATGGCAAAGGCGATGGTTTTATTCCACCACCCTCAACTCCTCTATACCCTTGGATGACGGAAAGAAGGTAGTCAACCTATTCAAACCATCGCCTTTTCTTTGACTTGCTCTTAGTCACTTATCCAATGCGGACAGAAACATTCTAAGTGGCAAAAAGGGTTTCTCACGTAGACCTCTAAAGAATGACTTGGGATGTCGAGAGATTTATTTGATAAATTTGTGAAGAATACGCACATAATATTATACTACATTTTCCCTTTCAATCCCACAGCTCCCTCTCTTCCCATATGTCCTATACTTATATGCTTATTCACAAATATGTAACGTATCTTGGAGTACATACAGTTTTACACATTAACATTTACGAACGCGATAAGCACAAGAAATAATCGTACCCTGTGTAAATATTTCTCCTGTATTATCAAACCCACTTATCTATATCTATATTGCGTTTGTGTGTGTGTGCGTTAGAACACGAATTCTTTCACAAATCACTTTCACCTTAAGAATTTACAAATAAAGTAACCAAAGTTTATCCACCTACGAATTATGGTAGAAAAATTGAGAAACTCACATCTAAATAACCAGAAATCCGTTAGTTCCAGAATTTAACCAACTTTTAGGTAAAGAAGCTATTGGTCTAGAGGAAAGTAGAGCAAGCGAGCCTTGTATACCAATTGGCAGGGCCCAATCCGCTTTATTCAGAGTAGCATTATGCATACCTATTTTCCTTTAAAAAGAAATACCCGGAGGAACATTTAGGGAAATTTCTCTCGGACCCGAACTGAATTCTATTGAAGAGTGCAGAGGTTTATGGGAGAATTCTATTATCTCTGTTTCTCTCTCTCGACGAATCAGCCTTAAAACTTCTGTGCTGGCTGCTGCCTCGGAATGAAACTACTACTGAAAGTACGAAACCAAGCACAGCAACTCTGTACTCTCCTCAGCACAACAACCGCTATTTGTTTAGAACTGAGTCTTTGTAAATAGGGCAATTCCAATGCAAACACCCATGTCATTTCCTCTAACCCTTCGTCTTCTTCGTCTACCAGTTCTCTATCTCAAATGAGAGCCACAGTCATGCCATCGTACCATAGTCCATCCCTACACACACACACACACTCAATTCCTTCATCTGGCGCTTCCACTGTTTCTCGAAATGTAAGTGAAAGTCATGTCCAATGTCCTTGCACATCTTTCTTAACAGATCCACACATACTATTGCATGTGCCTACGAGTCTAGCCAATAATGTGAGTCTCCATTTCAAACTCCATCATATCCAAACTAAAAACCTACCGAAAAACCCGTCTGCATACAATCCATGATTTCACCTTTCTTCTACCTATCAACAACCTGGATTAGACATTTCAGGCTTGACTTACTTTCTCTCTGACTCATACCTACAGATTTAGACCTGGTGTGGTTGCTCCAGGTACTTCTTCACCCATCACTACTATAACTAATACTGCGTCGTCTGTCCCAAGTTCCCAATTTATTTCTTCGATCCTCCATTCCACCAGTATGCATTCATATAAATACACACGTACTATTAGGTAAGTTGAGCGGATTAGAATACACACCACCATAGTCTCTCTCTCCTTCTTCTTACTAGTGGTGATGGTAATGGTGACGGTGGTGGTTTGGTGAAAGAACAGAACTTTGTTTGAGAAGGAAAACAATTTTAACTTTTCTTACTTGCATTCTCTTTGAGGAGTGTGCAAACTATTCATCCTTTGTTATTAAGTGTACAAAATTTAATTCCGCATTTCTGCTAAGCCTCGCTCAGTCTTTGGGTGTGTGGAGAAAGGCTTTACGGGAAATGGAAAGCCACGCTCACACAAAGTCTGAAACTCTGTTGAATTGAAGTGGTTTACGAATGTTATATTACCGTGCGATCCACAAACTTTACCCAACTTCTTTTACACTTACTACAAACTACTTGGGAAGTCGTGAGTCTAGAAGCCTCGTCTTCCATCCTTCCTATTGACTGCATCCTCCGTAAGAGAAACCATTTATGATCCCAGTCTCTCTATCAGAGTCCATAGGCCAAATCTCGTAGATGATGATGATGGCCAACAAGAAGTCCTTGCTGGACGTAGAATGAAATGAATAAGAAAGACTAGAAGATGTCTTTTCCTCCGTACGAAAGGTTTTGGCTCATCAAGTACCTTAAAAAGTAAGGGTTTTGCCTTTAAGCATCCACAGTTTCTCTCTCTAACTTCCCAGTCCTCCTCTTCTAAGTCTTTTCCCAATGAAGAACGAAAAAGGATAAAGTGGGTAGGTAAGCTATAAAGAAATTCAACCGAGAACCAGGTTTCTTCTTTCAGCTCTATCGATCCTCATTTCATTTCCCAGCTAGTCACTTCCTTTCAATATTATCAGACCTTATATATACACACTTTACACAAGCTACCATCAGCGCCGCTACAACAACAACCCAAACTGACTTTCACTTTGTCCTATATTGCCAAAATACAACCCATGTTTGAGAAGAGTCTTTAAACAAATCCCTACGACTAAAGTCTTTCCTCCTGCATCGTGTTACGCAACACACAATATCTAATCTTATGTGGAAAGCAGCGATGAAGACAACTGGCTCATATATTTGCATACACTTAATACAACAGAACAGACACTCCTTTGTACAACTCACTTTCTATCCCTGTTTCTTTCTTTCGTTTCTTTCGTTGCCCAAACCTATTGTCATTGAAATTACCTTTGTACCAGGAACAACTGCTACTCATATCTTACTGTGTGTGTCTTCCTCGTTCATGTCTCTCACCAACTGAAAGTAAGATTCATGCATCACAAAAACTTTCTCTTTTGGTCAACCTCTCTACAGTTTTTGGATAGTGCCAAAGAAACCTAAGATCACTCAAGTTATATTCCTTTGACGAGGTGTAGGTTATAACAAAAGACCACAGTTTTACACGTAGAAAGTGGTTTTCTGGGACGAAATTCTAGATAAAATGTTTTAGGTTTAGAGGAAGAGCACTCTAAAGGTCTGGCCATTTGATAGCCATTGAGCATCGTGTGTCCTATTGCATGAAAGAAAGTTCAATCTGCAAGTAAAAATGAAAGAGAATAGATCGAGTAGAGATCGAATTTGCAAATCCATCTACAAATTGTTTGTTTGCTTTCACATATTGGACATGATGGAAGAAGGTTTGTTGGAGGGTGGGAGAAAAATATCACCCAAGTACACTTTGTGTGTGGTACTCATATACTTTCTTCCAAGACAAGTTTGACTGGAAAGAAGGGATACACACTGCCTGCGCCTCTACTTCCTTCACCTCCGTACTACTTAAGCTTTATGTATTTGTCTATATACAAACTGCCTGGGGATTGGCTTAAGTCTGTCAAGTTTGTCTTTCTTGGGCTTCACAATTTCTATCCTCTAACTTAAACCCATCTACCTTGCAAGAAGTTGAAGGAACGAGTCTAAATCTAAAATAGGAAAGAGTTTATCTGGAATAAATAGAGTAAACTTGAGTTAGGTTTGCATGCCCTTCAGGTTGAAGAAACGGAAGGAAGGGAAGGTTCCTACACATTCACATGCATTGAATCCGCATATAGAAACTCCTCCAGGAGATTTTTCCCGGTATAAATTTACCTATACAACCATATATAACTCTCCTTCATGCATTTGGTTAGTTTACTCAAGCAGAATGATTCGAAGAAGGTGGAAAGGAAGGAGAGGAATAGAAGAACAAGTCTGTTCGTTCGTACCTAGAGGGTAAAAGTAATCCTACTAGATCCTCGTAATTCTCCATTGTGCTTTCTGCAGTCAGAATTCTGTTGAAAACTCCTAGCTGAGGTGGTTCTCATCCTTTTCATAATATATTTCACTGCGTCAGCAACATTTTTAAATTCGTTTCGCCACCAATACAACTCCGACAGCGTTCTGTGTAAATAAGTGTGTGTGTGTGTGTGTGGATCTTCAAGAAGGAAACTTCAAAAACAGCTCACAAAATAAATAAATTCGTCATTCTTTTCCACATTTACTCCTAATTGCATTATTCTTTTGACTCAAAACTTAAAAGCAAACATTTTAGGCAAATTCTTAATTCACTCACTCTTCTACAGAACGATAACGGAGGTTTGTATCATAAGCAAGACATTTTAAGTTAATTAATTCTATAACCATCTAACCTTAGATATCATTTGAGGGGCTGAGGGCAAAAAGGTGGTATCAGCGTTGCTATATAACGCTGTGCATACGACATAGCAACGCTGATACCACCTTTTTGCTCTCAGCCCCTCATTTTGTGAAATTAATTTGTCAACTGAAACGGAGCGACGGAGTTGACAGAAATGGGCTAGTCTGCTAGCAGGTCTGTAGTTTGAAACCTGTGTGTTAACTGATGAATATCAATATAGGTTTGCATAGACCAGAGCTGTATTCATTTTCCAGTACGAATAGAATATTTTCAAGTTTAGTTCTACAGTTCTACAGATTCCTTTTTCTATTTGTATTATATACCTCATCGGTGTTTTCTAGTACTAGATACAGAAGAAGCAGCTAGAAGGTAGCATGACTTGGTTTAAGTATGCGAAGTTGAGCCTAAACTATTGCGAAGCGATGTCTTCATGGATCATGCAAACGAAACCACCCACACGGACAGTTTACAGTTTTGCCTTAACGAAACTTCCATTACATCCTTAGCCTCTTCCATGCCTCTCTCAACTTCCAATAGAAACTAAACAGTCATACAAGGAAAAATGCTGGAATCCCCAGAAAACTTCCTGGCATCCTATGAAACTACAACCACCGAATTCATGTCAGATTAGCCGGCCGGGTGAACAAAATAATTTTGCGTGCATCTACACTGAAACAACCCATCCTACCCAACAGCAGTACCAGTACAGCTCGATACAAACTCATGCAAATTCCGGACAATGCTAGAGGCTAACGAAATTGAATACTCTACAGAACGCTCAAAATGCTGAGTAAAAATGCGACAACTCAAACATTATAATACAGATTTACGATGTAGGATAGAGAGTAACAAAGCATCATGTCTATCCACAATAATGTATCGTTACTCTGGAAAAACTTGAACTGCTAAGGTACAAGGCATCTTCTAAAAAATCTTCAAGAAAAGTAAGATTTGTGGAGCATTGTTTAATATGCAGTGGAATACACAATTCTGTCGAAACTCGCTTCTTGTCCGGTCTCATAATCTCATTTTCTATATTCGCTCTGTGAACTTTTTTCACAGGAGAAAGTTTCAACTGTACTTCTTCAGAGTCTCTACACACAAACTGTTACAAATACACAGTCATCCATACATTCCATTCGAAGAACCTTTATGCAGTAGAATGAGCAGTGGAACATGAAAAAGCCTTAAGATACGTTGGGGTGGTATTTCATTGTAATGCTGGCAGTTTCATACCGTGTCAGTTGATCGATTGGTAGTGATCGATGTCTTGTTCATAAGATTTTCTTTCAGAGTGTGATTTACGAGCTGTTGTGGATACTTTTTCACTGTCTCCTTTCCTTGCCCATTTTCATGTTTCGGGTTTACAAAAAGTGAGATCGGCTAAAAAGAGGTTGCTGGGGGTGGCTGCAGACAGAATTTTTAGGGAAATATCCACCCAGACTTTCACTTTACTTTCCCTGTGAAGAAAGATGGGCTCTCGTGTCAAGTACATTTCGCCTTAGAATAAAAATCCCTGGATGCTCCTGCTTTTCATCGCTCGTTCCGAGATATGTAATGCTCCTTTTTTACAGCCTTATTGTGTAACAGTAGGAGATTTGAACTAACCATCCACGGCTACCATAGACGTACATGGAGAAACCTGCTGGTGGACTACACTCCTTGTTTGCCCTTTTTAATGCTGTTTTTCCAAACTAAGCCTGATTACAAATAAGCCCATCTGCGCCTGATTTTTTGATATATTACTCTCTCGTCTCACTCCACTACTTTCTTATTCTCAGGGATTCTTCTTTGAATTTCACAAAAACCTTCTCTTTGTTACTCTCCTTCTTCGTGTGCAACAAAGAAAGCAGCAGAAAACACGGACAGAGGATGTGGACACATCAAAATTACTTTTATGTGTGTATCAACTTACATTAAAGTACGTGTTGATTTTGCTTTTAGTCTTTCCTACAACCACTTTGCCATTTGACAAATTGTCAATCATGACATTCTCTATTTTTCATGTGAGGCTGTGACAGAGTTGCATTTGACTGGCTTTTAGGTTTATTTACTTTCATTAATGGTTAGAAAAGTCCAAGTCAGAATAGAAGAATTACTTTCACACTTTATAGACAAATGTTTTTGCGAAAATTGACAGAATATGGCTGAATGACGTTGCTGCTGGGTTCGTGATATGGTTGATGTCCCCATTGCTAGAGTCTACTGCACAATTTAGCCTATTCTTATCTTCCATGAGACGGTTTTATGATCCTTACGAACACGCATGATGTTTATGAATTCAACTTTGGGTTCGGGCAGTATGGCTCGTACACAAACACCTTATGCGTTAATAAACATAGTGTGGCAGGTATTGTGGTCAAGTCTTCACTTATAGTTCTTTAAGATAAAAACCATTTCCTTGTTCAAGTTTTTTATACTCTTGTCAAACATACGTGTCTCCTCGTTGCTCGTGATATTATTCCATGCTTTATGACTAATGTGCAATGCAATGTGTAGATGTAGAGTGGATAGAGCTGTGACTCTGTCTTATATGGAGTAGCATTAATGACCGTCAACTGGCGGTATGTTGCACCTTCCACTTGATACCGATCATTGCTGTCCTTATATTTAATCACGCAATGACATAAACTATAATTTCAATTTTAAGATTGGTCATACTTCTACTACGAACTTTCTGAACTTGGTTGTAAGCTCTTGAGATTACTAAAAATTATTCCAAAATAAAATTCATGAGTATGCAACAAAGGAGAAAGGTACAAAAATACCATTAGCAGGTTGAAGGTAGGCAATAATATGATGAATCTCCGAATTATTAAAAGAAGTGTACAATTCAGTGCAAATTAAGAACCAAGAATGTATTCTTAAATCCAAGCTATTCAACAAGGCTACATATACAGTGCGAATACTTCAGTTGCAAAAACCCTTCGCCTAGCTTCTATTCACATCTAATCTATACAGATAACAACATGCACTGTGTGATATTTCGCTCTGTTGAGTGCACTAAAAAATAAGGACGATACAAAATATAAGACTCCTATCTAATGGAGGAATAATGAAGGAATTTTACTGAAAATGTGGATCTAAGCAGTTAGTGTTAGTTTATTCATGGCGTGTTCTTAATCTTTGTTAATTTGACAGCGCTTTTTAAGTAACTTTTTATCTCTCTTTCGGTAATAATAGGCAATTAGAAGAGCAAACTTGCAATATTCTTTTTCCTTAAGATATTTTTTATCACAGAGTATGCGCCTTTAAGAGATATCTCGTTTTATAAGCACTCTCTTTAAGACCATTATATTAAAGTAGGAAAACCCATCCATCATTTTATACTGCGAGAACCCAACAAGCCACACAACTACGTCCATAACAAGTAGCAATTACAATATATCGGTCAGCGATTCATCCCATTTTGCGTTCAACTCCATACATTATTGCGAGCAGAAGAAAAGCCCTTAAATCAATGAAATGAGTAGATTCCGTGGGTAGCATATGCGAATTTACACCTTAATCGATGCTAAAACAACGTGTAATAGGAAGAAACAAAGCCATGAAACCTACCTTACACTCTGTATTTCTTGTTCCAGTCTAAATCTCCCAATAATACCAGTGGGAGATCGCAAGACATGCATTGTGAGGTCCTGATGGAGTATGTAAATGCACAGTGCATTTTCAGTTACTCTTATCGATAATAGTGAAAGGACTGGTAGAAAGTACGCATATGAAAGAACATGTGGAATGATAAAGACCTAAAAATCGTATGCACGCAAAACACCCATTTCCATGAATATATTTTATTTATGAACACCATGTGTCTTTTACGTTGAGAAAGGAACGTGTCGAGTAGAAGTAGACGAACAACTGAGTCTCTGTGAAATATCCAGGGATGGGTATATTAACGTAATGAAGAAAGAACATACACTGCCAGTCTGATGATGATGATGATGTACCTGCTTCATTTCCATTCCATTGTCCTGATAACTAATAACTTCACCGCTGTGCACGAGCTCCTCCTGCCTTTTTGCCTACGTGCTTATCAGTCTCCTCATGATACTATTTCGTTTATGTAGACAGTAGGCACTTCCTCTTATCTAAATGGCCTTTAAATTGGATTCGATGGCTATTAATACAACCTCAAAAAATATTGGGGAACATGATCATCCCACGCACGACTGCGGGCGTCTACTAAAACCACGGGGAAATTAAGTGTACCAAGTACGAATAAAAGGTTTCTTCCACTCCCGAAGTACTCTCAGATTGGTAGTTCACATCAAATTAAATATATACTCGGTTCGTGAGTTGATGGACACTATATATATAGTAGTAGTAGTTCAAATACTCGCAATATAGTAACTGAATATTAACCAACTAGTTCTGTAATAACGCATTACACACTACAACTACACTATTACCACTGCTCTATACAAGATTTCTCTGCACAGAACGAGTGTATGTTATCTTAATTTATCCCAAGAGCTTCGACCGATTTAGTAATTTTGTAAATGAAACTTATTTCGTCTTCAACGCTACTTCCAAGTTGAAAGAAGACTACACTGCTGCTCCTGTAGGGTTCTTCTAGCTTATGCATATTTCAACAGCTAATGTTAGAAACTATTTTCCGCTATGTATGATAGAAATATCTACCCAGCTTTTCTCTTCCTGAAGTTTTACTTGCTTTTATTGGTAAGGGTTATTCATTTTTCCAGGGATTTTTACATTTCCACAACCCCAAAATGAAATTTCAAAGCTTGAAAACTATCTATTTTTAAAATCTGAAGGTTTTTCATTCTGTTCATAAATTCACACACACACACAATGCTCATGTTTATTAACGTGGAATACAAAATAACTCACGAGCTGACCTGTGATATGAATTATTGTGTGCCATACAGAAAAAGGAGTAGTAATAAGAATTTAGTGTTATTTTATTTCAAATTCATTGCAATCCGTCCATATCACGTGACATTTTTCTAACGACGAGGTGACATCCGATTTTACTGAGAAGTTGGAAGGTCTCAAGACAAGCAGCTTCTCCATTAGTCATGTATGCCTCGTGCAAATGTACGCATACTTATTCGTTATTCATTAT
>JAQGAB010002312.1:0-12468 GCA_034696565.1 Isotomurus graminis
AGTTTTCTTTCATTCTTATGTTTGATTCTGTTTGTCATCAAGTTACACAAGAGAGATTTTATGTGAACTATTACAGCAAAAAATGTTAAAACAACTGTCTCAATTGTCACAGAAAGTTCTGTAATTGCCAGCCATGTTATGGTATATCTATAATAGGTATTTACAAGTATTAACGCGGGAATAATATTTGTAATGAAGTATATATTCACCTACCTTAATACTCTGCCAGTGAATGTAGATCGGAATTTCACGCCTAATAAACAGTAGAGTGGGTCAATATCCATCGGGACAAGTACAAATGTTGCCAAAGGAAATAATAATAATGTTTGCCCGAGGAGTAGACACGCAAAGGCATTAACATCCACATTCTGTTTTCTAACCTTTGACTTATCGGTTAGTGTAGTACCTGTTAATTATCCAAACAGTTAAACACGTTCTAAAGTACTAAATGACTTGATAGTACCTCGAAGGTGCTTTTCCAGCCGAATTATCATATTAAACCCTATGGTTAGATCGTTGTTATTAGTAAACATTTTAAATACAGGAATTGTTTGAACCCCTCCCAGCAACAACACGCACATTATAAACACTCTCACAACGCTCAAGTCTCTGTCTGTGTTAAGACCAGTAAACACAAATTCCAGAAATATAAAAACCGGTGTGACAAACGAAACTATACACATGCATGTCAGTGAAATTGGCCACAGGATATATTGGTATTTTGGGTTCTGGATTAAACGTCCTGAATCGTAAGTGATTGGTCGCGTGTAGTGAAGTTTACGCAAAACTACGAAAAGCAGGCCAAAACTTTCCCAAGCTTGGGATGAGAAATGCACCATTTTGCTACCTTCACACTATTCACTCGCTTGTTATTCTTATTGTACTTTTAATACAGACTAAATTCAGACATTATAAATAATGACTTTGTATTGTCTTAAGGTTGAGAGTTATTCTGAGGAGTCTCCAAATTCTAATGCAGCTGTGAATCTCTTTTGTCAGTTAAAGAACACAAGGTCAGTCAGTTAAAGAAGTCCGGATGGTTGGGTGGCTAAGAATGCTGACTTAAGAGCACTAGCAATGCTCGGAGGTTAGGAGTTCGAGGCCTCCAACCGGGGCAACTTGGCTAAGTCCTTCCAGGCTCTGTGATACCAATGAACAGGCAGCACGGGGAAGGTGCCTGCTGGTTGATTTAACTGTCGGCTTAATTAGAATATACATGTTAAGGGTGGTATTCTTCAGTAGGTCCTGGAGTAGTCTCTCTCTACTATGGAAGAAGGTGTACTAATCCGTCTCATAGTAGTGAAAAGAATTGTGTACACAATTATCTATTATCTGAGTGAGACGTTAGTAAACTAGGTTAGAACCTTAAGAACAGTTAAATATGTATAAACCTTCACTCTCAATCCACCTTTCCTGTTTCGAAAACAAACATAAATTCACTTGAGAGAATTTTAGTGTGTTGCCGCTTGCAAACTGAAATTAGGACCAAACGCTCTTAGAAATGAATACATACTTACGGGACGTAATAAAAACTTTATTTTGAGTTAGAATGTTAGATGAGTGAGATAGGCGCTTACATGGCTTGGAGTATTTTATCTTTTCTACTTTAGTTAATTTAGTGAATTGTGTTATTATTTAGGACAAAACTAGCGTGATAGTTAAATTTATAGTTCGCTACCGAATGAGTCGCCCAACACGTCTAATCCTTGGAGGACTAGTAACATATAAAGCCTATAGCTGAATTCAATATTTTCACTGAGTTGCTTGAGATCTAAATCTCACTGAATGACGATGCGGAGTTATTGAATACGAATGGGGTTACTTGTACATTATACGTTCCTGTAACCTAACGGGACAAGGAGAATTAACCTACTCTATTGAACGAAGCCGAGTGAGTTCATAAATTTAAATTACTTTCCGATGCAATCTAAAAGGCCGCTTTAAAAACGAAGGAGAGTATATTTCAATATTTATTGGTTTATTTGTACAATGCCTGAATTGAAATGAAGAATTTTAATTACGCCAAATCCATATCTGCTTAAATTTTTAAATACCGAAAACCAATACTTACAAAGTAATTTTGAGGTTAGTTGATGTCTGGAATTTGAGAGGGGTTTCGATATCTCTGGAATATCTAAACTCGGTCGAATTTCATAAAAACGGTTCTAGAAAAACACCTGAAATATTACAAGTCGAACAGTTGGAGTGAAATAATTTAGTCCTACAAATTCTGCCCCATCTAAAACTTATAAACATTAAAGAAATCCTTCGAGCGTGCAAAATCCGTCAGTTTAAATATTTATATACATTTATAATGAAAGTTATATCGCCTATTCAATCCGGCGATAAAGGAGCGAGTAGCTCTCGAGCTATAATTTAAGAGTTTAAATCCTTTTTATGTCTTTAGAAATCGTTATAAACAGCGAATAAATCTTTTATTAATCAATAAACCTTCAAACTCACTTTAACAAGTCATTATCAACTATTTTCTAACCAAGAATCCTTAAAAGCAGTAATTAAAGCTTATGTGGGTAGTTTAGTTTGCAGAGAAGCCTTTTAATTCTAATTAATAATGAATAAATTATCTCTCCAAGCACAAAGAAAACGGTTGGTAATTTTTATTTAAAAAGGCTTATCAATCCGATGATTTCATAAACAGAATACTAAACTCTGATCCTTGACAGCGACGCTTAATAATTAGTTTCACAACAAACAGTGTCAGCAGAGTTGTCAGAACTTTAATTAACGGTACAAGAATCAGAATCCAAATCAAATAGGCACATGAGGACAGCTGTGTTTTTAGTTTAAGGGTTCACCTGGATCTCCAAAACCGAATGCAGCTGTGTAACGTTTTTGTAAATTAGACAAGACGGCAGTTTAATATCCACAAACGCTCACTCTTGATCCAAATTTCCAGCTTCACAAACAAACACAAATTCTTTTCAGTAACTGCCAGTGTTGCAAACCAAAACTAGCATTGGACACCATTAGGAATGAATTTATACATAGGGGACGTAATAAAGACTCGAAATTATTTTGATTGTAAACCATGATAGGAATGCGAAATGCGATTACGTGACTTGTTGAATTTAATCTTTGTGTATTGATTAATTAGTTCATTTTGGGCAGATTTAGTATGCCAGTTAAATTCATAATTAGTAACTACCCGAGTTGTCCAAAGCTTCTAATATTTAATTAAGAACACCTGGAACGTATTGAGCGTACAGCTAGGTTTAGTATTCTGTCTCGCTAAACCACACTGCTTAAATCTTTCTTGAGTGACGACGTGAAGTTGTTAAATTCGGACGCGGTTACTTGATCTGTAACCTTGCGGGAAAAAGAGAAATATCCCAAGCTGTTGAACGAAGCCCAGTGACTTTAAAACTTAAGTTTAAATTACTTTCCGAAGCAATAAAGACGGTCGCTTAAAGAACGTAGTAGATTAAATTTCAACATTTATAGCTTTGTTTGCACAATGCTTTTCTGACATTGCTTGGAATATAAAATCCCTATTCTCCATAGCCTGCCGACATTCAAAGATAGTTGGGCAGCAGTAAAGTTTTAATTCTGCAATATCCACCTCTGTTTGAATTTTTAAATACTCACCAATATTTAATTCATGTATAGAATATCTCTCGAATGTTTAAACCCGGGAGCATTTGATACAAACTGTTCTAGAAAAACATCTAGACTATTAGAAGCCGCACAGTTGGAGTTAAATAATGTAATGCTTACAAATACAGCACCACCAATCACTTACAAACAATATATACAAGGTGGACCATCTCGATTAGAACAGTTAGAATGGGAGCTTATGGAGGTTTGTTCTAATCGAGGTAGCCCACCCTGTACATCAATCGAGCGTCCAAAACCCGTGAGTTTAAGTATTTAAAATTTATTTATAATTAAAGGAAAATCGCCTACTCAAACCGGCAATAAAGCAGCTAATAGCTCTCCTGCTATAATGTAAGAGTTGAACTCCTCTTAATGTCTTTCGAAATCGTTAAAGAACAGTTATTGAAATTATCTTTCACTAATCAATAACTTCAAACTCACTTTAATAAGTTACTATAAACCCAGTAGTCTAACCAAGAATCGTTTTAAGCAGTAATTAAAGGTTTTGTGGGTAGTTTGCTTTGTAATTTAGAGAAGCTAATTAAGTGTACATAATTATTAATTGATAAACTAACTCTCCAAGCACAAAGAACAATTCCGTAGGATCAGTAGATTTATTTAACAGGTAACTTCTTGATCCTCGTCAACCAATTTGGCTCTCCGGACTGCATTGAGTAATCCCTTCTGTCAATACCCCACTTAATAATTAAATAATTCATCATAAAACATTCCACTTTAAAAGCTTTGGTAATTTTTATTTAAAATTATAATCAATCCGATGATTTCATAAACAGAATGCTAAACTCTGATCCTTGACCACGACGCTTAATAATTAGTTTCACAACAAACAGTGTCAGGAGAGTTGTCAGAACACTAATTAACGGAACAAGAATTAGAATCCAAAACAAGTAAGCACACGAGGACTGATGTGTTTCCATGGTGACCTCTGATGCCAGGAAGTCTTTCACAATACCTGCATTATTCTTCGCTGTGCTATTAACACGATCATTTGATTCAGTTGCAGTATGAGCAAGTTGATCTCCTATTTCGGTTAGATTGCAACGATATCCACAGAAACTAATTGACTGGACACTTCGAGGCTCAAACCAATCGCCCCAATGCTTTAGATCATTACGTCTTGGTGACCCAACTGGGAAGTCCCTGGACGTTCCACTGCAGTCTGGAAACTCATGGAGTTCGATACAAGACTCTGGTGTAACAGTAAAGGACATGACAGTATTGTTAACTTCCGGGGGCAATGCAACACACGTCCCGGGGGTCAAATAAACCATTCCAGACTTTCCTGAAAGCACATACAACTTAAATTCTTGTCCCATAAGATGTTTTACCTTATCTCACCTCTAAATCCCCGTCCATTATAAACCTGAGCAATTACGGTATTTCTCATCGTCTCAATGTTTGTCTCGTGGCAATCTTCGTAGCATTTGGAAATGGATTTCACCCGTACTTTAAACCTGTCCCACTCTGCCAGAATGTCATGGACTGGATTGCCAGGTTTTAAGGAAATAAAATTCCCCGTGCAATTCTCGGAGTCGTAAAAATTCACGCAGTTTCCTTTTGTGTTGATTGATTCAATTGGGCCAAGTTGAATCTTTACAGGCTGAATGTCTGTACAGCCGGTGACGTTTACGACTACGGAATCCCCTGTTAATTTGTTGATGATTAAATGTAGATTAATGGTTAATTAGAAGTACTGAATATTCCGTTACTTAAACATACCTTGATGTGAACGTTTTTCGAATAACTCTACTTGTACTGTGTCTTCTGTTTCGTACGAGTGAATAACTATCACACTCGTCAACAGTAACCACCAATGCATACTCATTTTGAAACTGTGTACCAATTTTTTTAATTATTTGCTTGTAGATTTAAAAATGGTAAGTTGCTTCTTTCGCGAGTGTCAAATGTAAACTGGATAAATGAACAGTTTAATACAGTGTGCTCCAGGACTATTTTACTACGAAAATGAAAGGATCAGAGAGGTTATCAGGAAACCCATTGCACATCTGTATGTTTCATTCTTCTTCATTAATGAAGTGATGCTGGTACATTAAGTGCAATTTATTTGGTCTGACGTATTATTATTCTTCTTCGAAATTGTTTGTCAAGTGTTGTAGCAGTTGAAATATTCTCTTTTATTTGTGTATGATTTAATTTTACACTCCTTCTCTCTTAACATCTAAACGTCATTTACTAGTACAAGGAAAAAGTTGTAGTGCTTAACACTGTTGAGAAATTCAACACACACTCATACTTATAGATACGATTATCTGTGTCTATGGATTCTCTCATGTTATGTACTGTTCCTTCGCTTACAAGAAATACTTATTCCAGTTTACTAGAGAAATTCATATGCATACGTTTTTATAATGCCAATCAAATTATGGATAAATCGATTTACTACACAAAAAGGTTTGCACTGTGTAAATAAATATTCACAATACTGTAAACATTGGCAGGTTAATAAGGTGAAAGGATAGCTTGTTTAATTGTAAATCATACTGAAAATTGCACACGTGTTTCAATATATATGCACCTTAGTAACCTTTTTAAAATGTTTTGTATTTGCGTACGTACATTATTGCAGCAATTTCGAAACAATTAAAATCCTGCTAAATGGTACACAAGATTGAAATACAGTTCCTGTCCTAGATTTAATGTAACTTAATGTATGCTTCATTTAGAAATTTGTCTACATTCTTTCATTCATTCATTCATTTATACATTTATTTAATCAAACCTGCTCACTCTGAGCTCGGTATGTTTGACAAGAGTTAATGATAGTTGTAATAAGAAATTGGTAATTCTATATATATACGTAGATATCAATGACTTAAGAAATATTAACAGAAGTGTATTGTAAATTATAAGATAAACTATGGCAAGAGAATTTTGCAATTAAAAATTACATCAGTAAGTGTTTAAGATACAATGAGGAAAACCGAAGTCACATATCATGTACAATTAGCTCCTACAGACTTGTACGGAAGGTGACAATGTTTTTGAGATTAAGCCTGGAACTAAAGCGGTTCCACAGCTTGCACCCGGAATACTCCAAGGATCTTTCTCCCAGTTTATTTTTTGGAGTGTAGGAGCAAGAAAAAAGATTATTAGGACGTGTTTTATATGTGTGTGTTTTTGTATTAACACGAAAGGTAGAATTAAAAAACGGCATGCTACGACATATAACAATTCTATAAAAAACATTTAGTAAAGAATACATGTAGTTAGATTTAGGCAGCATCCATTTTAGATCTGTCCTCATTAGATCTTTTACTGGTTCACAGAAGGACATATTTATAAGTGTTCTTGCCGTTCTACGAATGTTTGTTTCCAGGATTCTTAAATTTGACGTGCAGGATGAACCCCAGATTGAGCACATATAATTTAGCTTAGATATAACGCATGCATTTGTTAGGAGGAGGAAATTAACCGGAGATAGTACTTGCTTCAGAGGATACAAGGCACGTGCAGCAAGATGATAACTTCTGGATAGTTTGTTTATGTGCTCATACCATGTCAGCTTCGAGTCAATTGTCAACCCGAGACTTTTCAGGGTCTCTTTATTTTGGATAACTACACCATCAATTCGTACACCTATCTGCCCGATTTTTGACACGTTAAGAGAGTTACCAAGCACAATAATTTGTGTTTTACCAACATTTAGTTTTAAACCGTTTGCAACCATCCATCCCGAAATTTTACACAAGTCAGACTCAAGTTTTTGTATAATTTACGTCACGTTATGAGGATCACCAGAAATACAAAGTTGAGAATCGTCAGCGAAGAGAATGCAGATACAATGCTTAATGATTAGTGGTAGGTCATTAATGTAGATCGAAAAGAGAATTGCTGAATTTATACCACCCTGTGGGACTCCTCTTACAGTAAACTCAACAGTTGATATTTTCCCCTTTGCGTCTTTTACCACCTGACACCGATATGAGAGATACGAGCGAAACCATGCTGGATTAATTCCATACCAAGACAGTTTTTCTAAGAGGAATTTGCGGACTATTGTGTCGAAAGCTTTAGCAAGATCTAATGAAACCAAGACACAAATATGGCCACGATTAACTGCTTTATAAACCAATTCGGTTAGAGCGTGCATAGCGGTTTCGCAAGAGTGCATAGGTCGAAAGCAAAATTGACATGGATGAAGGATGTTATTAGCTTGAATATAGTTTAGTAGTTGTTAATAATGCACTTTTCAAGCATTAGACCTAAGAAAGGCTGAACGGATACAAGACGGAAGTCGGAAGATGTTTTTGGGAATTTGCACTTAGGTATAAGTGTAATTTGGCTGAGTTTCAGGGAGTTAGGAAATTCACTTAATTTGATTGATTTGTTAATCAGAAAAGCAAGTGTGCTAAGAATTTTGGGATGGTTAATTGTTTTAGCTAGCATGCACGGTATAAAGCCAGTTTGGTCACATGCCATTTTAACCTTATGTTTTATTTGTCTGTAACACTTTTTGACCTCGTGAGGTGTCATTATTTGGAATTCCAAAGTCGAGGTAGTGTTTATCATGTCTGGTTTAGGTGGACAGTTTTGCAAAACAGGAGAATTGGTGACCGCACTGTAGTGTTTGTTTAGCTCGTCTGCATCAAATGTGACCAGTTTCAAGTTTCCAGTCGCTTCTTTACAGACCAAATCCCCTTCTTATTAATTTCGTCATTAAGTTTGTTTTTGGTGTCATGTATGATTGCCTTTCTTATAAGTTTGTCAAGAACCGTAACTCTCTTCTTTAGAGTAATTTGGTGGTAGTTTCTTAACTGAATAAGAAGCGTGTTTCTGAACTTTTGGAGTCGTTTTGTTTGTTGCGAGACAGTTAAGTGTATTTGTTTGTCCGGAATTGTCCTGAGGATTTGTGGAGAAAGTCTATTGAAGAAATCAATGTGTGTGTATAAATTGTTCGTAGCAATCATTTGTGTTTAGAGTGTTTTCCATTTATAGTGGCATTTCAGTACTAATTTCATGATTAAGTGTAAGTTGGTCAATATTGTCAGAGTTTCGTATAACTATCTGTTTTCTTACAGTTTTGGGTTTCCGTATGTCAGTCTTTACAATGATTCCTCGGTGATCAGAGAGTCCGTCAATAACTGAGGCCTTAAGATCTAGCTTGTTGTCGTGTGTAATTATGAGGTCAAGTTGAGCATTATCTCTTGTCGGTTTTTGTACTAGTTCGAGTAAATTTAGCCTGCGTAGCATTGATGTAAACTTGCGTATTTCAGGCTTGTGATGAAGTTCAAGATGGATATTGAAGTCGCCAAGAACAAAGAAACAATATTTGCTATCAGATAACTTCTTAAGGAAGTGTTCGAGGTTATGAGTGTCAGAATCAGTAAGTGTAAACTTCGGGCGATAAATGCAAGAAACGATGATACTTTTAAATTTATGCACCTGTAGCTGTAGTGTTAGGGTTTCCAATTTAGAGTCAGGCTCTGAAATGACATGGTCGAGAATTTTGAATTTGATCTTGTCTTTTAATAGAACTGCTACTTCTCCACCTCCACGTACCCTGTCTTTCCTCAGCAAAATGAATCCTGGAATTACAAACGGAGTATCAGATTCACCTAGTTTAGTTTCAGTCATGCATAGAATGTCTATTTCGTTAGTGGTTAAGGAGTGTTCTACCAGGAAAGTTTTGCTTAAGTACGAGTTTACGTTGATGTGGGCGATGTTGAGGCTGCTTTCTCCGCGGGTGTAGTAATTGTTTAGTTAGATTTGATCTTGCTGGGATGATTGTCCAGATGGTTGTTTGTTTTGTGATGTTTGACCCCATTGGAGAGACAATCGGGTTCCTTGTGATGATGGTTCTTGGCGTTGGGTTGTACGGCCAGATGAATTCGTAATTTTCGGGATTTTGCTTTGATGTTGTGAGATTGTAATTTGCATTGCGTGTGCAAACTTTAGTGAATATTGTTAGGAAACTAACCCCTAGCCCCCTAGTATAGTTCCACCTTACTTTTTCCACGTTATAATTACCTGCCGGTCTCTCCAATAAACTCCAGTCTAGTACTGGGCTTAGTACACTCAACATCACCTTCTCCGCTCTCGCTCAGTTAGACTCACTTCTAACAATATCACTTGCTTAACACGCTCTTACTATAACCTTAAGTAGCTCAAAATAGACGAAATTCATAATTATAGACTACAGCGCCCCAACTGAGCTTGACCCTACTCCAGTTCTTTCATGGTCGCTAGAAATCATTATTTTCAATTATTGAATTCAATTCATTAGCTGTGTATTTATAAAATTGACTGGGCTAAAATAGGCTGCTTGGAGTAGGTTTTAAATACCGAAACACCAATAGTTAAAAAGAATTTTTGTAGTTAGTTCATGTATAAAATTTTAGAGGGGTTTCAATATCTCTGCAATATCTAAACTCGGGTTTCCTACAAACGGTTCTAGAAAAACACCTGGACTATTAAACGTAGGACAGTTGGAGTGAAATAATTTAGTCCGGAAAATAATGCAGCATCTTAAACTTACAAACAATAAAGAAATCTTTTGGGCGTGCAAAGTGATTTTAAATACTTAATTTATAATTAGAGATATATCGTCTACTCAATCCGGCGATAAAGGAGCTAGTAGCTCTTGTGCTATAATTGAAGAGTTGGAATCCTTTTTTTGTCTTCAGAACTGGTTATAAACAGTTAGAAACCTTTCAATAATCAATAACCCTTCAAAATCATTTAACAAGTGACTATCAACACAATATGTTCTATCCAAGAATCCTTTAAAGCAGTAACTACAGCTTATGTGGGTATTTTCCTTTGCAGAGAAGCCTTTTAATTCTAATTAATAATGAATAAATTAAATCTCCAAGGACAAAGAACGGTTGGTAATTTTTATTTAAAAATGATTATCTATCCGATGATTTCATAAACAGAATGCTAAATTCTGATTCTTGACAACGACGCTTAATAATTAGTTTCACAATAAACAGTGTAAGCAGAGTTGTCAGAACACTAATTAACGGAACAAGAATCAGAAACCAAATCAAGTAAGCACATGAAGACTACGGTGTTTCCATGTTGACCTCTGATGCTAGGAAATCTTTCACAATACCTGCATTATTTTCCGCTGTGCTTTTAACAGGGACATTTAATTCAGTTGCAGTATGAGCAAGTGGATCTCCTATTTTGGTTAGATTGCAACGATATCCACAGAAACTAATTGACTGGACACTTCGAGGCTCAAACCAATCGCCCCAATGCTTTAGATCATTACGTCTTGGTGACCCAACTGGAAAGTCCATGGACGTTCCACTGCAGTCTGGAAACTCATGGAGTTCGATACAAGTGTCTGGTGTAACAGTAAAGGACATGACAGTGTTGTTAACTTCTGGGGGCAATGCAACACACGTCCCGGGTGTCAAGTAAACTAACCCAGACTTTCCTGAAAGCACAAAGAAAAACTTCAGTTCTTGTCCCATAAGACGTTTCACCTCATCTCACCTTTAAGTCCCCGTCCCTTATAAACCTGAGGAATTACGGTATTTTTCATCGTCTCAATGTTTGTCTCGTGGCAATCTTCGTAGCATTTGGAAATGGATTTCACCCGTACATTAAACCTGTCTCACTCTGCCAGAATGTCATGGACTGGATTGCCAGGTTTTAATGATATGAAATTCCCTGTGCAATTGTCGGAGTCGTAAAAATTCACGCAGTTTCTTTTTGTGTTGATTGATTCAATTGGGCCAAGCCGAATCTTTACAGGCTGAATGTCTGTACAGCCGGTGACGTTTACGACTACGGAATCCCCTGTTAAATTGTAGATGATGAAATGTAATGTCTAATTAGAACTACTCAATATTCTGTTAGTTAAACATACCATCATGTGAACGTTCTTCGAATAACTCTACTTGTATTGTGTCCTCTGTTTCGTACGAGTGAATAACTATCACACTCGCCAACAGTAACCACCAATGCATATTCATTTTTGTTTGAAATGTACCAATTGTTTTAAATATTTGCTTTTAGATTTAAAAATGGCAAGTTGCTTCTTCCTCGGGTGTGGAATGTCAACTAGCAAGATAAATGTACAGTTTAATACGAGCTGGCTGCAGGACTATCTTACTACGAAAATGAAAAGATCAGAGAGATTATCAGGAAACCCATTGCACATCATCTGTATGTTTTATTGCTCTTCATTTATGAAGTGATGGTGGGACAATAAGTGCAATTTATTTTGTCTCACAGATAGATATGTATCAGTATTCTTTTTCCGAAATTGTTTGTCAAGTATTTTAGCAGTTGAAATCATCTCTTTTATTTGTGTATGACTTAATTGTACACTCCTTCTCTGTTAACATCCATAGGTCAATTACTAGTAAACGGAAATAGTTGTAATGCTTATCTCTACTGAGAAATTAAACACAGACTCACACTTATAGATAATCTGTGTCCATGGATTCTCACAAGTTATGTTACTGATCATTCTTTCGCTTAAAAGAAATACGTAGTAATTCCGGTTTACTAGTGAAATGCATATGCATAAATTTTTATTTACATGCGTACATTATTAAAACCTGTACATTAATTACTGCACAGCAAGACTTTCGGCCCTAGTTGTTTAATAAGGATTGTTGCAATTTCGAAACAATTAAAATCCTGCTAAATTGCACACAAGATTGTAATACTGTACTGGATTTAATGTAATGTATCCTGTATTTAGAATTTGAAAGCTGTCTACATTCTTCTTGTTGAAAGGCAGATATAACAGACTTGATAAATGTTCGTGGAAGTCTTTTAACCCAGGTCTCTTAATATTTCATCAACAAGGATTTGTATCAGTCAACAGAGATCGTTATCCTTCAGTATCAG
>JAQGAB010002313.1:0-12456 GCA_034696565.1 Isotomurus graminis
CAAAGGCAGATGAGTAACCTTCATTCACTCCAACATTCATACCAAGAATGCCTCTGGACCTTGGCAATAGGGTTGGAGGGTAACAATCCACTTCTTTTCTCTCGCAAAGGGAACCTTCATTATCATATCTCATCGAACATCTTGACTACCTGGAAGGGTTCAAGCATTCTCAAGTGTATTGACCAGTTCTAGTTGAGAGCCATGTGTAAAAGAGTCTACCACCACACAAGTGGGTCAAGTTCAGAGCAAGTGGAAGAAAATTGTAAGTTTTTTACTAATATTACCTTGTACATATTTTATTCAAAAAGTCATTAGAACTTAATTCAGTTTTGCTGATGTTTTAGGCAGTAAGAAACTATCCCGAATTTCATCATGTCTCTCCTTGATCCGAGGATTTTACTCAGCACTTCAAACATGCAGCGTTCTTTCCAACAATTCAAATCAGAATGGGACGATCGCTTGGTTCCACTTGCTGACTACACTCCCATCAGCGACGTTCCAAGTCCGGGGTTATTCGGTGGACTTATGAACAGTTACATTAATTTCGAAGTAAACCACCACGAAGCCGCTGATGCCTTGAGGAAAGTCGTTTTTGGATTAGTGGTTGGAGCATTCGTGGCAGGGTGGATTTTATTAGGAATATTCGTTGGAGCGATTCCTGTTGGCTGGTTATTTCACCGAGAAAGAAATAGTGACAATGAAAAGTCACGGTTGTCACTGAGAAATGCACTCGACGGCACAGATCTCAATATCCTCAATGACCTCAACAATCGTGTGAGTCTGGCCTTAGATTCAAATTGGTTGAAAGAGCTAGAAAATCGGGTGAAAAAAGAGTCTGGAGTGGTTACAACTTTTGCAAATTGCTGTGTGGTGATGCCTAAGAATCTCAACAAAGGAACTGTGGAATGTGAGCTGGTCAGAAATGCGTCAAAGAGTATAACGCCATTTGACTGCGCAAGCAAACTCGTTTACAAGTTTCGTTTTGGACCAGCACAGGACACGCTAAAAAGTAGAGTACAATTGTAAGAAATCTCATGGATTTGTTAGTTGAATACTTCTAGTCTTGTTCCATATAAACGAGATACGCATTACAATAATCAATTGTAGTAGTTTGATCTCAAGAAAAATTCCTCTTCAGCTATGAAGTTACATGTGAACTAATGTGAAGCAGCTAAATTGTATCATGAAAATGTGATATAAATGAGAAACAAGACTTGCTTGTGATTTCGGTACGAGGGATATGATTCGTTTTTATTTCTCTTGCAAAATATCAGCAATTTAGCTGGTTGCATCGATTCTGCAGAGCTTCACATATTAAATTATTAACAATCGTTCGACTTTTACTTTCTTCGCATGAGTCCGAAATATAATGGTGTACACATTTTCTTTAAAACATTTTATAACAGTTTGTTAATGTTAATGAAAGATTGAATGGTTTTCGCTTATTGATGTTTCTTTAAATATGAAATATGTACAATACACAAATAGTGATATCATGTCAGCACCTTTAATGATTATGTAATAACATTGTTTTGGTACGTTTCCCAGTTGTTAGTATTAACTGGCAAACCCCGTGTTAGTAATATCTCTTAGTGATACATACCTAACTTACAAATATACCAATAAAAAGGATTAACGTAAAATACATACACGTACAGTATATAGGCCCGAATACGCTTACAAATTGACAGATTTTTTATTCGTATTGTTCAGTTTATTAATTTTTGAGAGAACACGGTATATAGGCTGTTAACCTCATTTATGCTAACGACGCTTTCTCACTCACTCACACTCGTAGAAAACCGTTGATAAGACAAATATACAATGGATTCTCCATGCAGTTTACTATTTTCAAAGTAAAACTTGAATCAGAGAACATTCTTGCATACATTTTGGATATATTAAGTACTGGATACTAAAATACAGGGACACGATGTAACCTCACATACCAAGAAGTGACAGCCAAGGAGTATGTAATTCACTATAAGTTATCCATCAGAGACTATAAAGGAGAACTAGAATTTTAAGTTAACCAAACGCTTAGAATTCTACCTGCAGAGTTACAATTTCAACGGGGCTGCCAATTGAAACTGACATGATAATTCTACTTGCACATATTTCTTGTAAAAATTCCCTCTCATTAATTACGGCCATACTTGCCTCATTTCTCTGGGACAAGTACTTATGAGTATAAAACCATTTTGACAATAAAACACGAGTGACACAGCTTTTGGCTGATTATGGCCAATTGTAACAACTATTCACTTTGATTTAACATTAATTTGGCAATACTTAATAGTATTATACATTAAATACGTATAGCTAGTCTAACAGAGCCAGGGGTTTTATTCAGATAATCTAAAGTGTTAGGCAAGGGTATATATTTCTTTAGTCGTGGGACATAAATTTCAATAATCACATAGAATATTGGATGCATAAGAAAACAAAATGACTCACTGGTTCATTAAATGGAATAAAGTAATATGATATGAGTTGGGTTTGAGAATTATGTAATAGATTCTTGGTTAAATGATATGTTGATACAAATCTTAACAAGTTGAAAGGAAGGTCGTGATGATTACATTTAATTGTCACAATACATGTCACTGGAACGTGAAAATGCGCAAACAGACGATAAATAATAGTTTCCAAAATAAATCCTTCGTAAGCATGCGTAATTAAAATTAAAATTATTGGCTTAGAGGTTTAGGTGCCTTTTAATGATAAAAATATACTTGGAATCTTTTTGTAGTTTGGTAGATTGCTTCTGTAAAGAGGTACTTTGAGGCCTATTGTTACTCTGTTATACGACACAAAACTAAACAGACAAATTGCGACGAGCAATCTTTTGGTGGAGCATTCATCATTCTCTCGTTTACTTTTACCGTTTACAATTTCTCTAGTCTAGTAAAGATGCGTACAAATATCAAACTAGTGCGATTGACACCATATGAAAGGATATTTGTTCTTATTGAATCAATCAGCGCACCTACACTTACATTTACAGTCTACAATGAAATACACAAATGTAGTTAAAGAATACAATTTAAATGGTCTCTGACCAGCCTCAAGTCAACACTTGTTATTCTATCATAATGTTTAATCAATCATTAATCTACGACCTATGCAATTTATATCTAATATATGTATTATTATCATCTCTTTCCGCATTCTTATTTTGTCAGGTGGTGTGCTCTAGTAAACCTATTTAATTATATTACCTTCAATCAATACCTTAATATATCATCTTGAGTTGGGCTGACTTCTTCTAAGCATACTGTTGACAGTAGAAAAATGCAAACTTAGATATGCACTTTAAGTTAACAAGGGGAATAGAGAGAATTATACATTTTTACAGACTAATTATTCCCGTATCAAATTCTGACTCGTAGTTTGACAGATTATTGAAAGAAATATTCAACAATGTCTTATAATTGAGATACCCGATTTCATATGAAATAATTCCCGTTGAGTTAAATACACGTAATTAGTATAGAACATTTGCTTTACAATGTGAAAACTGCCAAATGCTGTGTGTTGTGAATGTAAATTCAATTGAGAGACAAGTTATCCATCATGGTAATGATTTTGATATCGTATCACAGACGAAGAAGTGGATTTATCTTGACCAGCTTAGACAAATCCAAATTAGTACATATATTCTGATTGGTTCTAAATCAATAATACGGCTAAATCATGCTTTCCACAACATTCTAAGTTAGAGCTTCTAGTCTTTCTACTTTAAAATTTAAGGTGAGTACGGTATATGACCATACACACTAACTAACTCTGTTAGTATACATAATACCATAGATGAGCACAAACATGATTCTGATTCAATAAAGTTGAATGTCTTCAACTTTAAGCTCAAGTATACACGAGTTGAAACTTAAATTTAATTATAGTACTAATTCATGTGGGTAGTATTAAGTTATATTACATTTGAAAATTAGTTACAACTCAGTATATAGAAAGGGTATCAAAATGCTATACAACAACAGTACCAAGACACACACATATCTGGAACAAACACATATATATATATACTATAATAACCTAATACTAATATAGTTCATGGAACGTTAATTCGTCTTATTTTTAAACATACATTTGCTTACATTAAGAGGATGTGCGTCTTCATCGTGTACATTAAGTTTGTGAACTTTCACTTCCACACGCGGAATTTCCTTAGTGAAACTTTTTTAAGCCTCGCAACCGTTGATTTGAAATCTGTTTCTTGAGGTTCGTCTTCTGAAAGAGTCTCTCCCTCGGAATGGGCTGAGCGACGTGATCTTGCTTTCCTTGGTCGGGTTGCTTGAGTCGCAGAATCATGCAGACTTAGTGCATGTCTTTCTGTCAAGTATTGTCTTGCTTTCTCCCTAGATTTTCCGTTTCCATTTCGATTGCCTCTAAATCTTGTTAACCTTGCCAAGGTTGACACCTTTAAGCCTTTACCATGTTTAGGCTTCTCTCCTGCAGCTTGTTGAGACTGAGTGCTGCTTCCACTTGAAGTGCCACACAAACTGAGTGCTTGCTTTCTTTCCCGTAATATGAATCTACATTAGGCACAAAAATCTATAGTTTTATTTCACTGACCAGGTTGACACAAACAAAGCATCAGACTTCTGTATAGTAGATACCTTCCAACTGTGTTCCATTTAAGTTGCACCTCATACACATTCTCGTCGTCCTCCAGAATCCGGTTGGTTGAACGTTGCAAGGCTTTCTTGCGGAAGGAACCGGCTGAATCTGAACTTGTTCCTGCAGAAGTTGATGGTAACATTGGCTCTAGTTCTTCCACCAACACGAATTTCGTTGGATCCTCTAGACGCCTCGCTTTCACGAATGCCTGGGTGATAATGTCTTGCGATGTACTTCGAATTGGGACCTGAATCAATATATGACAGTTTTACACGCCGGCTCCTTGGATTACGCATTTATTACTATAAGATTCTAACCTTCAAAATAGCATAAGGAATCTCAGGGGAGACGTTATGAACGCACACCAGAAAGTTTTCATCCTCCCCCCAGTGACGCAATTCATCGTCCCTGGTATCGCGACCATCTCCAGTCCCCCTCCCTCTGCATGATATCGAAGAGAGCCAAGCTCTACTGCTGGGGTCCGTTCCAGTTCTCTTCAGTATAAACTTCCCTTCCCCTTTCCACTGGGCTTGAGCTTGAAGTGGTTTCTCCTGAGGGTCCAGTACGCGCTGTGTAGGTGGCAGGTCTTTTTCCTTTGCGTCCCACCCACGGGCAACTTCTTCGATCAAAACATATTCCCTGGAACTCTCTGCAGTCCGTCCACTCTTCTGCAAAGCACTGGAAATTACATCTGCTGCAGTTGTGTCTTGGGTGACTTTCAACACTGTATAAGGTTCTTCAGGCACTACTCCGTACACAACCAAGAAGAACATTCGTCTTTTTAAAGCCACAGAAGACTTGGTAAGAGCAGGTCCAGTGAAACTTGTTCCTATAAGAAGGAAGGTCAACAGGCATTGTAAATGATGAATTACTAAGCTACGTTGAACTATAGAGTTTAAGACTTTGATGTTAAAAGTAACTATTACCTTCATTTAGGGGTGTCGAATCTCTCAATGAGTCTTCCTTAGACAAACTCTTCGATCCATCATGGATCTCCTCCCCTTCTTCTTCAATACGAGAATGTATAAACAGCGTTGACACTGGAAGGGGTTGGTTGTGAGCATTTCTGAGACGAATATGGCGATACCCTGACTTCAGAGCTTTGAAAGGTATAACTCGTTGGGCAATTGCGTGTCCACTGCCACTCCCACTGGTCCCGCCTTCTAAAACCGAAAATCGAAGAAAGGCCAAATCCCTGAATTGTATAGTGAAAGTAATAGTTTCATTCCAAATAGGGTTGAGAGCGTTGCGAAGGATTATTCTGGTCTTCTGCTTTGCACAATCCACTGGAATTCCAGATATTTCCACCTCTACTTGAGGGCTGCATTGATAGTTGTTTGGTGAAAGAAACTGCCCGGAGATAATAGTTAGATGGAAATGAACTGTATGTAGCCCGTCAAACTCTTTCTCCAGCGGATTAAATCTCCGATACATGACGTGATTGCGATCCCACATTACAGCAGGCTTCAACACGTAACCGCACCGTCCATTTTGTTCAAACATCGATGCGTTTAGGTGAAGAGCCACGTCTTCAGTTTGGTAGTTTAGAGCAACCATTTGAACACCAAACGCCCAAAATATTAATGGATTGAAATTAGACGAATCTATTCGCATTCCAGCTGGGTAAGCTCTGATGAGTTGGGTTTCCGTATGAGCCAGGACTTGAAGGGGCTGCTTGCGACACAGCTTTTTTGAAGCATTCTCATTCAAGGAGCAACATTGGTAGACTGGATGGTTGGAAATAACTCTTCTATGGTGATGGTCCGTGGCACCTGAAATGCTAGAGCATGTGGGAGTGACTGGTAGGCTAGTTGCTTGATTTGAAATAGTTGGAGGAAGAATGTTCTTTCTCTGCATGAGCTTATTTCTCACTGAACTACTTGGACTTAATGTTGTCAATCCTCTGAATTTAATTGCTTGGATGTAAATCACCATGTCTGAAAGTTCTCGAGATATTTGGCTACTTTGCTTTTTCTTTTGATTTGAATCCTCCAATTCTACTATCCATTCTCCTTGCTCCGTTTGGTATTGACTTGAAATAACGGGGGCAGCAGAAGCCACTTTCTTGGCTAATTTAACCGAGGACTCTTGACTAGTCAGGGAATCAGTCCGTGGAGTGATAGGTAAGGCTTGTTCTGAAGTTTGTCTCGATACAACCAACCGTTCTGCAAATCAATGAAAAATGTTAACAATGTCTTTATAAAATATAACGAGACTTCCAAACTTCCTTCTCACTCACCATCCTGAATCTCATCTTCATAATCTGAGTCCGAATCTGAGTACTCGTCATTTATCGAACCTCCGCTTACGTTACTAATGATACTGTTAGTCCTGGCGGATTGAGGTCTGCTTCCAGATCGATTGCGGGGTGGAGGATTAGCAGAAGATTGAGCTGTATACACCGAAGAGTGTAGCGGAGGGTTTGGAATGATCTCAGCGTGAAGCTTTTTATTTTTAATTAAAACTCTGTTTTTCAGCTGAGCTGGTGATGGAAGGCATGGATCGTCAGAAAAATCGACATCAAAGAGAAACCTCGAGATTAACTTGTCTCCAAAGACAGTTTGGAATGTCCAGGCCATCCTCGCTTGCTGTTGTAATGAGCAGTGATTCTCGATCGACAAGATGACAGGGTAAGAGGAGGCTAAGAAAGCACTCTTATTGATCGCATCTACCACTTGTTTAAAAGGAATTTTAGTGGTAAACGTATGTCCATGGTATATAACTGGATCTCCATCATCGCCATCCCAGCAATCTAATTCCACGCATCGGCATCCCGTCAGAAGAACCTACAGAGAAAACAAACTATGCCGTTTGGAGACAAAACAAGTCAACACCTAAAAATTCCTCATACCTGGCTGTACAGTTCCACCGAAGATTCTCCTTTCAACTGATGCCCTGTGAGGTAAGTGTTGTGAGAAGCTCCCACGTAGTAATGCGCAAGTGGATGGTCCAACTCTTCCTCTTGTGGAACAACTCTCTCATTAACAAATGCTAAATTACTTCCAGACATCATGAACCTCGCAAACCCTTCGAAAGAAATGCTCTGTTGGCCCCGAAGATTCGGATCGAATTCATACTTCTGAAAGAAAATGTTGAGAGATAATGTATAGGTAGGTGGTAGAGGACAAAGAGTTAAGGAGCTTCGTCATTATTACCTCTATGAGAGCTACCATTTCAGCCTCTGATTTCCTATCTCCTTGCTGAGTTTTGAGAAAATTAGCAAAAGAAGCAGCTGTAAGAACTCTACCCCGAGACGTTTCCACCCCAGCTCCATTCTGAACTATACTCGCAGATGCAACGTAGTCATAAATGAATTTACTCTCATGTTTGTCTCCGCCTGTCAGTAAATTTGATTTAGGACCGTGTCTCGGTGTTGCTCCTGAGACAAAAAGAAGCAAACACACTCAAGTATCATGAAATCGATCCATTATTATCATCCAACAAACAGGATGTTAGAGGTCTAATATATCACATTAAATTTTAAATACCTGAAGCGGAAGACGAGTGACTTCTTTCTGGAGACTCTGGTTGAGAACCATCTCCGCAACCTTCTGATTTTTGAGATGTAGCGATTGAATCAAACAGATCTCTTAAGTCTTTCCGAGATCGGATGCTATTAGAATTTTCCCGAATATAAATTGCAATTAAATTGTATATGGTTCTGATTCGCGGAATGAGAGGTAAAAGATTAATGCAAATACCTGAATGCTTGAAAGAGCTGAACAAAGTTCTGAAATGTGAGTCGAGTTTCATGTGTGAGTGCCGACCCTCGAGAGTGCGAATAACCTGGAGGGTCACCGGAGGAAGCGGGCAAAACGGAAGCAGCACTTCTGATTCGTGTCAGGGACTGGGGCTGATGAGATGGTGTTGTTTGACCAGACCCGTCGCCGGACTCTCCTTTTGCCTTAGAAGCAGGACTGGGTGGACGGTGAGGTTCTGCAGGGCCGTGATCACTTCCTCGGGTGAAAGATTCCTGGAATCAAATGTATCACAATGCCCCATTAGACACTTTTACTAAAATAATAATTACCACTCCCAACTTCCAAGAGAAAAGGCTTCATTACCTTAATCATGTGGATGTTAGCGAGAGACCTTTTCTTCCTAAACTTAGCAGAGGCAGTTCGTCGGAAGGGAGGAGTGTCTGGTGCAATACCCTGCGGGGCAGCTGAGGACCATCGCCTACCTCCGAAAACCTACAATTTTATTGAACCCAATTAAACTATGACAGATTGTAACGGTAAGTACCCATCACAGTTTAGACAAGTTCTTACTCTAATCGCATCCGCCATCGTAGGAGCAAGACACTTTCCATCTTCGAAGTAAAGCTGCAGGTACTGCTCCTTCAGCCACACTAGTCTTCGGTCAGGCTTTCCAAGAACTCGACGGAATGATTTCACAACTGATCTGAGTCCGGTAAGCCAAATGGACGCTAGACGGGCAGGGAAGACGAAGAATGTACTGCGATTATCACTTAAGACCATGCCGAACACGAGAGAGATGCAAGTTTCAGAGACGGTCCAGTGTTCTATTCCATACCTGCGGGGTAATTAATTCATCAACGAAATTAAACAACAATTTCCCCGTAATCGTAAGTAGTCTTAACTTGATTATTTTCTAGAGCATTTGGAAAGGTAGACAGGACTGTGTGGCCCAATTAAGTTTCAATCATAGAAGGTTGCTTAATTACTGAGTAAGTAAAATGGCTGCTACCTACCTTTTCATGGCAGGAGAAATATCCATGTCCTTACTCCCACTTTCAACTTCTTTAATGCCATTGAGATCAATGTAACCCTCTTCCAAGCCATTGTTAGCCACATCAGGCAATCCTCCTGCTCCAACAGGTCCTCCTGACCCAGTTCCACTTCCTCCACCTCCATACCCACCGCCGTACTTGAGAAGCAGTCCGGGTACAATCGGTATCAGTTCAGGATCAACACTCAGCAGAAAGTCAGGTTGTGCGTGAGAAAATTTCAAAGAACTCCAAACGGGTTTGCTCCACGTTAAAGTCCCACAGGATCTTTCCAGTTTGACCCACACGAATGACGACCTTCCGTCCGCATCAATATGCAGAGCCGTGCTGCCGTGGTGGAGTACTTGTAGGATATGCAAATCAATTGAATTTTTTGCTCCATTTAGAGGAATGAAGGAAACCGATGGGTCGTGATTTAGTGACTGAACAGGCTTGTAGATATTTGAGGATCCAACCACTTCGTCCGTTAACTCTGACTTTCCTGAGTATAAGTCGTCTTCGCTATCTGGAGAGTCATCATCATCAGGAAAGCCTGATCTTTCAATGCTGGAAGTATGAATACTAAAAACAAATGCCAAAACATTAACGGGTTATATAATCTCCAGATGGAGAAAGCTCATGTACAGCCATACACATTTCCTCACCTTAGTCTGTCACAGTGCAGGAAAGCTATTTTCTGTTGACGCTTTGTATGATGCTGATGTACTGTGGCAATTTTCTCTAAAATTGCCTGCACTTTCCTCAACTTATTCATATTAAGTAGACCACCGGGACCTATTCTGGTGAAGTACTCATCTTCCCCATCAGGATCTGACAAACCCTACATGTAGAGAAAAGTCCATATACATCTACATTTTAAGCATGACGCTTAACTACAGCTACATGAGATTGTCCAGAGTCATTTCAGCGATTAATATACCAAGTTTGAGGTTTATGCATACAAGCATAACCCTTAAAGGAATATTCACTTAACTAATCATGCAAATTGCTGTAAAAAGTCTGACAAGTCATTAAAATACCCTGAGGAGAACGTACTTGCAACTGTTGGTGCTCAGACCCAGTGGAGAGAACTACAAGTGAAGAGGTGCTTATAATACTTCGTAGTTCCCTTAAATAGGCTCCAAAAAACGGTACAACCGGGCAGGTAGAGATCTTAAGAGCCCTTTGTAATGCTGACTCATATTCCGGAGCTGTCCACGTCGGGCTCTCCTGACTGTCCTTGTCAGATGTTTGAGTTTCTCCCAACAGAGCTTTAGACAGAATTTCTAAGGTTGCGATGGAATCTTCCTTCTCGTTCAGGCTCAACCAAAATGGCTTCAGTTTAGGAGATCTGCAGATTACAAATCGTCGTACTTTTTAATATGAAAGTTGAAGAGTCTTTTGTCCTCTTTTGAATCATTCTTCTATCTCTTATTTTCTCCGAATATTGCGTTTAAGCTTTTATGTTGCGGCCTTAAGGAGCTCATGCATATAATTTGCAAGACTAAAACCCATCATAAACTAAAGTATATTATCTTCCCAAGTCGATAAGTTTACATGGCACTCAATTGAGGAGTGTGTGGCTTTTGGTAGTCATATCCTGTGTGTCTTGATTCAGAGCTTGAATGTTCCCGACACGATAATACTCCGTAGTTTATGAGAGAAAGCACGTGGACGAGTAATTTAGACTGAAGAGGTAGTGTGGAAGAGTGAAAGTGAGGTTGTCATCGTGAAATGGGCTGGGGTTCAGAGCCATAGAGGCAAGTAGTTTCCGTCGGCCTACAACTTGGCTTTTACGGCTGGAGGCCGAAAGAAACCCCTGCCTCTACTACTCTGTTTCTAAAACAGTCACTTCCACTGACATCGTCTTCTTCTCGTCACTTTGTTTGTCTTCAACCACTCCGTCCTTATCTTCACATCCCAATGACTCCTCCGTAGTATACAAGCAACTAGTCCACTCCTACTTTCTCCAAGTCTCCGTCCACCCGGGACAACTTCGCGGTGCATATACACAGCTTTCTCCACTAATGCCAGACCTCAAGAGTTACACACGTAGACAAAGCTTATCTACTCACAACCGTCCAGGATGCATATACACAAACCAGAATTTGCTACACTTAATAAATCCATCTTTCTCGTGTGACGGAGTGCCACAGCTCTCGCAGTGCAAATGACTACGGAACATGACAGCATGTAATGCATGGGTACACTACGGAAGTTGGGAATTTCTACCAGAATTACTTCTTTAAAAAGGAGTAGTAGGGACACTTCCACAGGGAAGCTCTACTCCTTTTAGGCGTATGAACGGTAACGTGTAACGTGTTATATACACAGCACACATGCCCTATGATGTACAAGTACAAGCCTTTGAAATGAATCGCTGATAATTTACTGTGTAGGTTCCTACGCCTACAAGCATCAGATTACTAATTATCTCATGGCAGTGCCCTGAAAACATGCAGAGTTCTGAAAAGCAGACTATTACTACCATAAAATTTCTCAATTTAAGCGTATACTCTTTATCGTAGAGGGAATTCAGAAACCTGTTGATGCTACACATAATTCTTGTCGTCTGAAATTCACAAGGAGGGGTGAAGCTTGAACATTTCTCGTCTCCTTCTTGTCAATGCCCGAGCTTATAACAATTTTAAAGGATTATGAATGGGAAAGTAAACATAAAGTGGTAAAAGGAGGTAGAAACAAAAACTATGTTTTCTTTCAACAGAATTGTGTGTTTTGAGTTCATAGAAAACTATATTTATAGTATTTGGTTGAACAAGCGTAGTAGTAGAGTATTCAACGCAAAGAGCATTAGGAGAAAGCAAGGACCGAAGTAATAATACACACCACGTAGTACATGTTAGATTTTGACTTACTTTAAGCCAGCTATTATTTCGACGGCACTTCCAAAAGCCCCGATGTTCCAAGCAGTCTTTGCCACCCGGAGGAGGCAGGAAAGGATTGCCTTCCTTTCCTCGTGAGTTGGAGGAGACACAAGTAAATGCGTCACCCAGGAGCTTATCTACAAATTCATATTTTAATGAGCTTTCGCTTTCAGCCTTACACAATCAGTCATTCCTCCAAAA
>JAQGAB010002314.1:0-12455 GCA_034696565.1 Isotomurus graminis
TTTTTAAGAATATTGTGGACGGCTTCTACCTGATTTTCGTTAGACTGGGAATCTTGTAATAATTGAAGTAACTTGTCCGTGCCAACAAACATGCTATCATGGAAACGACTTCTCCAAAAATAAACAGAGACATTTGAAATTTCATTTACTATCTCTGGAAGAGAAAGAAGCGAAAAGCAGTCACGTTGATTTGGAGCTGAGTGATATTTGTTGTATCCTGTAAGTTCACTTTTGTCGTAGAATGTTGAAGTAACTTCGATTCCCCCTCGATGAAAGAATTGATTTGATTCCCACCAGTCTCTGATTTCTCTCGCTGAGAGGTTTCCATTGAAAAGGGGAGTGTCAAGCAGACATGCAATGTCTTCGAAGGCATATAAGTGGTCGTAAGGAAGTGGAGAGTTTAGGGTGCGGATTGTACTGCTGAGGTAAGAATTGGTGAAGATAACTGAAAGAATAATCCACCCTCCGAACACAAAACGAAATACCTGGGACGTCTTCAACGATTTTGGCAACGGGTAGCCTCGTTCGACCATAAATGATAAAAGAAACATTGCAAAGGGGAATTTCGTCCAAGGTTTTTTGAAAAAGACCCTCGTGTAGAGATTGGAAAGTCCCCAGATGACTACGGGACATGTGATAATGGCAACCCAGGCGTTTAACTTAAACGGATTTGTGTAGAAATAAAAACTAAGTTGGTGAGATTTGTAGCACGTGAGGTAAGAAAATCCCGAGGTGTCCACCACGACGGGAGGAGAAATATTATCATAAATTGAACTTGTGACTTGCGGAATGATTTGTGGAATGTGGCCATAATATTTTTGTTCTATTGAAACATCCGGATGCCAGTTTAGTTGTACACACTTCGCAGGGTTCTCGAAACTGCAAATTAATGATGCGTTTAATTTGTATAGGAGAATGGAAATGATGTACAAGTCGGATGAGTGAATTTTAAATGGATTGCGTTGAGCCAACTCTGCTGTATTGAAATTCCTAAACGCCTCTTGGTCTTCTTGTATTGAGGGCACATGGACTGAATACTGTTTAGGTGATATACGGTGAGCCGTGAAGATATCAAGAGGCAATGTTTCATATAATTGACAATTTGTTTTCGGGAATGCCGAGAATCCAGGAGGTGGAACGCATACGAGAAATTGTGTTGAATGTTTTGGGATATACGCAAAACACGTGTTTATGCCAATTTGTACTGGTTTGTTTGGAGGATTGAATATTATAACAAGTCTCTGTGTGTCAAACGGGGAGCCTATTCGAGTTCCGTCAGTAAGCAAAAAATCCGGATTAGTTTGTTGAATATCCTTCGCCTCACGTTTCTTATAGAAAGTGTGTGCGAGGAGCACAAGCGTTAATCGGCACTCATGACCCTTTGATTTTAAAATATTGAACCGTTTAAGAGTGCTGTATTCATTAACTACAGAGATTTTTGAGGTTATGATGTATATAGAAACTGGGGATGTATGCGGATGTGTGACCGAAGTGTCGAAATGGTGGGGACGAACCATTTTGTCACTCAAAATGTGAATGTGGCAAGGATTTATATTTCTGATGAGAGAGAGTATCGACTGACCTTCAACTTCTTTTTGTAGCCCTTTAGAACCGCAAGCATACAATATAATCGAACAACCCAAGCATAAATTTGCGAAATAATTCGGCATATCTTTTGGAAATATTGCAAGAGTTTCAACTAACTAAGAGGTGGGTTGATTTTTTAGATAAACTTTAATGTTTATGCTGATGGTTTTTTTTAGATGGTTGAGTGAAGGTTGGTATAGTAGCTATGCGTACAAAACTTTTCAAAGTTATCAATATTATATGAGAAATGTCAGTTTGTAACAAAAGGCCAACAGGAACCGTTTGCAAAATATAAATGTACTAGTAGTTTTAACTTTTAGTCACTGAACTCAACAAAGTTAGTACGTTGTAGGAAAGTATTTTACGTGACACGAACAATAAAACTGTCTTAACTACTTATACAAACGTGCGCAAGTATCGACATACATTTCGGCAGGAAATTAAGTTTAAGAGCTTATAACCAAAACATGTACACCAAAGAATAAATTTGAGTACTTTTAGGTTTGAGGCTTCGAATCGATTATCCACGTGGAGCTTGTTATCACCAAATTACTGTCAATATGTAAAAGTTTTTGTGTGTTCGTTTGTACACAATATATATGTAAACAAGATTTAATTAAAATGAAAAACAATGCTTCATTATGCTCAAATAAAACCGAAATGTATACTTTACAATCGTTTGTTATAAATTCTGGAACAATAAGCTAAACACATACGGAATTACGGAATATAAGTTTTGTCTTAAATAGTTATTCTTAAACTTCTGGACTGAATAAATTATTTAAAAGAAATCAGAGTCCGCGTTTCAATTCAAATATCCTCATTCTAACATGTGAGTCACCTCAATCTTAAAGATTGAATAGTGAAGCAGCTGTACTCAACAATAAAATTTCAGTATTCAAAACGTACGCCGTTGATGTTCAACATGTTTTCACGCACTATGTTGCTTGTGGAGGAGGAAAGGAGATTAATAAATACTAGACAGATGAAGCTAGAACTTTTGCTGAATCTATGATTCTTAGTATTCCACACCTTTTATATCACCATTTATTTATTAACTCATTTATTTCTTACGACGGAGTTTGTTACCAATCATGACACTTCTCGGGCATATATTGTTTCTTTAACTTCTGCCATAGCCCCTCCGGGTTTCTTTTTGATCTCTACAACATTTCAAAGCGTCTCTCGAATTCAGCCCCATGATAAAATTGAGAACCATTAAACTGCTAATTAAATAAACCACAAAATCGTTTATTTATTGAAAGCTTTTATAAACACGTTAGCCTGCTACAGAATATTACTGATGAAATTTAAAATTTTTTAGAGCCACCTTAAATCGTCGCAATTATTTATTTAATGCGTTTGCATACTTAAGCCTGAAATGTTAAGTTAAAGCCATTGCTACTTCATAAGTGTATTACTTTTTCTTTTCTAGTTCTCAACATAATAATGTGTACGAACTTACTCCAGCAATTGCCGAGAATGTTGAGTTCTACACAAAATTTAATCAAGCCAAATCCAATTGCCGTGCAGAAAATAATAAACACAGTTTGAATGCTTCTGTTAAGATTCACTGGAACCCACCTGCCTTGTAGAGTTAAATTAGACTGAATACGTTTCGTAGCTTTCAATCTTTCAGGGTGACTAGCAGCTGACGTGACCTTCTTAATGATTTGGTACATTCCGGTCTCCACAATGCGCTGTAAATCCACTTTAAATAGAGAATTACGAGGATAATCAACATTCCAACCTCTCTGGTTTGAATATATTTCCTCCTTAGAAGTCTGAAAATCAATCCAAGGGTATTTCCTGCGGAGGTAGTTAATATGTATTTCCAAATGTGCCCGTCTTTCCACCCACGCTGACTTCCCACATTGGACAATCTCCTCTTCTACAAGTGCTTCCTTGTGGACGTACGTGTTTTCTATGACAAATGTGCGTGGAACCCGTCTGTGCTGGAAATGCTGAAGACTCATGAGTAGTCGTAGTTTTTCTTGTGCGGCAGATTTATCCTTCAACATTTTAAACAGTCAATTTAGACTACTTTAAAGCAATAAATATATTCGGGCAAACCTGAACGAGGCTGGAATCCTTCATTAGTATCCTTTCAATCAAATCAGTTGTGTCAACATGCAGCCAACCAAATAAATTGGCTGCCCAGGGCTCAACTGGCAAAGAATGTTCACTTTCTCTCCTAGCATCGTAGGTTGCTGGTAGCGAAATAAGCGAAAAACATTCACGCTGTTTAGGCCCTGAATGATATTCGTAGTATTGCGTGAAGTTGTCTTTTCCTCGCAAGTATCCGGAAAATTCGTTTCCACCACGCATGAAGAAGTAATTGAGATCCCACCAATCCATGATTTCTCTCCCAGTGAAATTGCCTTGGAGCACGGGAGTGTCCAGCATACATGCAATGTCTTTAAAAGTGGTTAAGTGATCATACGGCAGAGGAGAATTAAGGGCACGGATTGTGCTGCTGAGATAAGAGTTGGTAAAGATGACAGTAAGAAGAATCCACCCTGCGAATGCTAGTCGAAAAGCATTGGCTCTTTCTAGTTCATTTGGCAGTGGGTAGCCTCGGTCAAACAAGAACGATATGAATAACAGAGCAACGGGAAATCTCTTAAGGGTCTGTTCGATGCAGAACTTCATGTAGGCTATTGAAAGGCCCCACATGATAATAGGACACGAAAGAATAGCCACCCAAGCGGTTAGTTTGAAAGGACTTGTGTAGAAGAGGAAACTGAGTTGATGAGACTTGTAACAGGTGAGAAACGCGAATCCAGATGTGTCAACTAAGACAAGAGGGCCTCTTCTTTTCATCCCATAGTCCTGAGACCCTTTAGCTGCACCGATAATCTCTGGAATGAACATCGGATACTCTATATACGGATGCCAATTTAGTTCTTTGCATTTGGATCTGCTCCCGTAGCTGCAGATTAATGTTGCGTTGGACTTGTACAGTAGAATTGAAATGATGTACAAGTCAGAGGTGTGAAGTTTGAATGGATTGCGTTGGGCCATTTCTGCTGTGTTGAAATTCTTAAAGGTCTCTTGTTCTTCTTTTATTGAACGCAGAAGAACTAAAAATAGCGAAGGGGAAGGCCGATGAGTCGTGAAGATATCAACAGGCATTTCTTTGTATTCTTGGCAATTCGTTTTCAAAAAGCGTGTAAATCCAGTAGGTGGAACGCATACGAGAAAGTGCGCAGAGAATTCCAAGAGATATACGAATGCCATTTTTAATCGGACGATTACATTGTGGTCAGTTGGAGGCTCGAAAACTAGAACAGGCCTCATCCTGTTGAATTCAAAACTTGGATAGTATCCATTGCCACCCAAAAGTAAATCATGATCTTCATTCATGTAGTAAATAAATTCGGCAATCCCATTAATGTGAAAGGTATGGGCAACGAAAAGCAAGATTAAGCTGCACTCGTGACCCTTTGACTTGTAAATATTAAACTTCTTATGGTCATGTAAATACTTATCGCAATTGAACGGGATTTTGGACGTTATGAACTCAACAGAGACCGGAGATGTCTGTGGATATGTTGATGGAGGAATTAAGTGTTCAGATTCCACCGTTTCGTCTCTAATGAGGTGAATATGGCATGACTTAAATTCCGTCAGCAGGGAGAGTATTGATGGATATTTGTTTCCTACTTGAAGACAATTTGTGCTGTAGATGAACAACAGAATCCACAGAGGGAAGTGTACATGCTTAAAAAGAATATCCATCGTTTGCCTGTTAAACTTGAAACCTACGGGAAATTTTACTGTTGAAAAAGAAATCTTGACGCGTTAAATAAAACCCAACAAATTTGTAATTGCTAAAGAATTTTGTTTGGTACTCATCGATGCTTCAGTAAGCGACCATTATTGAACCACGTTGAACCCAGTCAGTCCTTATCTTCCTTATAGACACCACTGCGACTCGAGCATACGAGAAAAGACAAACCTGACCTGTTCCAGTGTGAGACGAATGCAAACACGTCTGAGTCACATAGACTTAACTAGGAGTTATGTTAGTTTCGTGAAATATAAATGGGGTACATATGATTTAACCCTTTTACGTATCGTGTTGTTTCAGTGACTACAACTGATGTGAAATATGCAGTGTAATATAACTTTGAACCTCTATTCAAGGGCGTGATAGTCTGGAAGGTCTAAATCGATAGTCTACATTTGCTTGCTTCAATGCAAGTTACTGTGACGAGCCGTAGTTACAGACATGTCTTGTATAACCTGGCTACCTTACAGTTAAAATATTTATTCTAGGGGGTTAAGTTGCTAAACCTAATCACTTAATCATGCCATGCCTAGGATTAGTTAAACAGAAGGTGGAAATTCTTTAGGCAGTCAAAGCTTACATATATGGGATATTGTGAAAGATGTATTAATAGAGGAATAGGATAAAGTAAATTTTGCCACTAAACTAACAATACACAATGACTATTATTTGATCGCATTCAACGAGTTTAGCAAGAGGTTTAGAGATAAAAGACGTGTTCGGATTTAGGTTAAGGCTTTCGGAAAGACTTTTTGCTAACTATGCATAACTGCGGTTGTCACTTGCCTGAGATTAAGGAAACTACTTGGTTTAGATTTTTTGTCCAGGTAATTGCTGAAAGTACGAACATACGTGATGGGACGCTATCCGTCTGTTTGTCCGATCGCGATTCAACTCACGAACCACCAGACCGAATGTAACCAAATTTGGTAGGGACGTTCCAAAAGCGAGTCAGACCTCCTGCCCAACATTGTGTGTCAATCGGAATCGGGTCAAAACAGCAAACGGTAGCGACAGCAGAGTCCAAACTAAGCACAGTTCTAATGCGTACCTGTGAAATAATAATGAAGCATAAAAAATGCATAAATAATATAGTAGTATTGTTTAAAAGTGAAAATCTTATCATGCACATGAAAACCGTAGGTTGCAATGCTAAGGGAACACTCTTTTATAATAGGGAATTATCGGTGCAGGCTTCATTGTGTATAGACTTTTCACAATTCGCCTCTTCCAACGGTTCTTCTGCCGTGCGTTCATACTTTTTATCCTGGCCTAAATGTTAATATCGCAGTGTATTATTGCACAAAAGTTTAAGTTGGAAGAAGTATGAGTGCCCTATGTTCCATTAATCTCACAATGCAGCCATTTTGAACGCTTAAAGCCAAAATCAAAATTTTTCGGAAAAATGTGACCTTTGACCCTTAACTTAATAAACTGTGTCAGGGTTTCTCCCCATGCTGGATTTGAAGCGGGATACTCACGATTAAGTCACCACTGCTGAGATGGGGGAGTGGTAGGTGGGTGGACCAGAAAAGAAACGTGAAAATTCCCTAACTCGCTCAATGCTAAATTTCGCGTGCTCCCTATGTTAATCTCCATAAGGAGAGAGAGAAAATTGCATTGGGCGAGATACGAAAAATGCATTGGATGAGATACAGAATTTTAACTTCTCTTCTCTGCTCCACCCACCTACCACTCCCCCACCTCAGCAGCGGTGACGTAATCATGAGTATCCCGCTTCAAACCCAGCATGGGGAGAAACCCTGACACTGATTATTAAATTAGGGGTCAAAGGTCACATTTTTCCGAAAAATTTTGATTTTGGCTCTAAGCGTTCAAAATGGCTGCATTGTCAGTAGAAGAGGATCCTTCGGGACAGTTAGAATTACAAAAGATGGCTATAAGATAAACACACAATTTTATTACACTTTAACGTTAAAAACAGAATAAGTAGATGCGCATTTTGGATTTCAGGGTG
Source organism: Isotomurus graminis (assembly GCA_034696565.1). NCBI lineage: Eukaryota > Metazoa > Arthropoda > Collembola > Entomobryomorpha > Isotomidae > Isotomurus > Isotomurus graminis. Next base: position 7,359 of record JAQGAB010002314.1, read on the forward strand.
CCAAAAAAATTAAGTATTTCAATAATTGGTAGCACTTATTTGAATAGCTGCTTCAGTTGCGTTTGTAATTCCGTGCAAAAATACCTGGAATATGTTATCGTTAGTCCCTCGGGATGCTGGCAAATGCCTCACCTTCAATAGACATACTTATCTCAGGCAGGTGATTGCCACATTGAGATAAGTATGGAAACCCCAATTAATCAGTCCGTTAGATTGGGAGTGACTGCAATGGTTCAAATCTGAACCGAGCGGCAGCTTTAACAGGCTCTCCTCAATAACATTCATATCGATGCACCTACCAATAATAGTAAATTCTGCGCGATTCTCTTATACGCAAAGTGCAATTTCGGTGCAAAAACTAATCAATAAAGTTTGAATATTTCCATTTAGATTCACTGGAACCCAACTGCTTGATAGAGTTAATTTCGATTGAATGGTTTTTGTAGTCTTCAATCTTTCGGGATGAATAAGTCTTTACTCTTCTAATGATTTGCTACGTTCCGGTTTCCACTATTCGCCTCGGTTTCTCTTGAAATCATGAACTACCAGGATTGTATATATTCCTGTCAATAATAGAAAAGACATATTCAAACCCATTGCTGTGTGAGAAGAATGTAAATACGTCTGAGCCACGTAGACGTAGCTAGGAGTTATGTTACGGTCGTGAATTATAAATGGGGTACATATAATTTAACCCCTTTACATGTCGTATTATCGAAGTGACTACAATTAATGTGAAATATACGGTGCACATAACTTTTCCAGTCAGTCCAGTCACGTTTTCATATCCTTAAATGTCTAAATCGATAATGAGTACCCGAAATATCATATGAAACAAAACCTATGATAATTCATGAACCCATCGGTAATATACGTGGAGCTGCTAATATGCAAGTTATGGCGTGGATCCGTATGTACAGACATATCTTGTATACCCAGGCCACCTATCTGTTAAAATATTCATTTTAGGGTGTTATGTTGCAAAACTAATCAGTAAATCATGCCAGGGATTGGTTGAACAGATGGTTTCAATAATGTCAATAATGCCATGTTAGAACAGTGCGTTATATTTTGGTGAAAAAAGGAGACTACAGAAGCTAACGATTTGCACAAATAACCGAGTTTATCTATTTATTCCGAAGCACAAGCGTTAATCGGCTTTTTGATTTCAAAACATTGAACCGTGTTAGAGTACTGTACTCATAAACAACAGGCATTTTTTACTTTATGATGTATAAGAAAACTAGAGATGTATACGGATGTGGAATAAAAATGTCAAAATGATAGGGACGTAAGGTTTGGTCACTCACAACGTAAATGTGGAAAGGTTTAATATATCTGACGAGAGAGAGTATCGACATTGACTGACCTTCGGTTTCTTCTTCTACTCCTTTAAAACCACACGGAACATACGTAATTGAACAGGACAAACACAAATTTTCGGGATACCGTGGCATATCTGAAACGAATATTGAAAGAGTTTAAACTAACAAGGGTTGATTCTTCAGAAAAGTCTTGTGAGTGGGTTGTGAGTTTTGTGATGAGCTGTTTGTGCTGATAGATTGTAATTGGATTGTTGAATTAAGGTTTGTATACTGGCTATACGTGTATGAGGACTCATGTAAAACAGGTTAGCTTTTTAAGTCTTTCAAAAGCTGGAAACTCATCAGGCTTGCAGTTCCATTGAGACATGATGTACCTTAGTTAACTGTTGAAGGTAAAAGTGTATCACTGCAAGCGATAACTAGCTACTTTAATAAGGACTTTAACAAAGCAAGCTTGTGTATGTTATGTACTTTAAGAGCGACGGAAGATTTGTTCCACCTAATTTGTGAATGTCCAGCATACATTAACGAGAGGTTTCATACCCTTCATAATCTTAACCTAACGAACGATGAGTATAACACAATCCTCACTGAAGTAAATTTCGATGTCATTTGTTCTGTTTATGAGTTACTGAGACAAGTAATGATAATTCGCAAAAACTGGATAAGAACTTTTTATGGGTAAAAATTAAAATTAGTTAATAATAAAAATTAGTAATAAGCAAGAATCTACTAGTTTGTATATTATATATTTATGATTGAAAGGGCTTAGCCAAATCGATCTAGCACAGAAATAAAAGCAATACAAGTACAATACTAGCTATAACTTGTCCAAGTTAACAATATTTGAGAAATATCAGTTTTTAATGAATGACCAGTCAGCATTCAAAGATTGGTATGTTTCAGACAATGTATATGTTCTGAAGATAAAAGATTCGACACTTTACAATATGTTTAAGAGTAGAAAATACACATGTACCAGTAGTTTTAACTTTGCTCAGTAAAGCCAAGAAAGCTTGTGCTAGAAAAGTGTTTTTGATACGAGCAGTAAACAATCTTGATTGCATTTACAATTGTGTACAATTATGGACATACTTAATACTTTCCAGCAAGATATTGAGTTTCAGAACTTAAGATCAAAACATTAATTCTTAACAATAAATTTGGGACTGAAAAATTGAGGGTTTGCGGCTTCGAAATTTATCAACCGCGTGAAGCTAATAACAAGTTGTTACCACCAAATGACTGTTGATGCTTAGTTAAAGTTTTTGTAAGCTTGTTCATACACACTATACAAGTAATTTACAAAATGAAATACAAACAAAAAACAGTATTTCAACATAAAAAATAAAACTAAACGATATACTTTATAATGGTTTATTAAAAATTCCAGGACAATAAGTTAATCATATTGGGAATTGCAGGGTATAAAGTTCTAAGAAAACGTTGTAATTTCCGGAAAAAGAGTTGCTTATTTTTTCATGCGGATTTAGTTAAGTATTCTTATACTTCTGGACTGAATACCAAAATGATTTAACAGAGAGCGGAGTCGGCGTCATGTTGAGTCCAACTGCAGGTGTGATTAATTCAAATATTCGCAGTATAACTAGTACACATTAAATCATCCCTTCATTCTTATATTAAGAGCTTCAATAAACCCAATATTCTGCTAAAGGTTAGAACCTACGTGATTTATTCAATTAAAGAGCCCAAATAAATCTTTTCACCCCTTCGTGTCGCAACCTCGCAACATTTTCTTTACTTCGTTTGCCTCTCTTTGTCTTCATTCGAAACATTTTACTATTGCTTATTCGTAGTTTTAGACGTTTTTGTTTTCTTAAGCACAACACAATGAAATATACGACTTCAATCCAGCACTTAACGAGAATGTTGATTTCTACACAGTATTCCAGTACGCAAAAGCCAATTGCAGTGCAAAAAATAATAAACACGGTTTGAATGCTTCGATTTAAATTTACTGGAACCCACCTGCCTAGTAAAGTTAAATTAGATTGAATACGTTTCGTAGCATTCAATCTCTCCGGATGATTAGCGCCCGACGTGATCTTCTTAATGATTTGGTATATTCCGGTCTCCAGAATGCGCTGCAAATCCATTTTAAATCGAGAATTACGAGGACCATCAACATTCCAACCTCTCTGATTTGAGTATACTTCCTCTTTAGAAACCTGAAAGTCAATCCAAGGGTAATTCCTGCGGAGGTAGTTAATATGTATTTCCAAATTTTCCCGTCTTTCCACCCACGCTGACTTTCCACACTGGACAATCTCCTCCTCAACAAGAGCTTCCTTGTGGACATAAGTGTTTCCAATGACAAATGTGCGGGGAACCCGTCTGTGCTGAAAATGCTGAAGACTCATGAGCAGTCTTAGTTTTTCTTGCGCGGTGGATTTATCCTGCAACATTTTAAGTGATAATTTGCAGTTTTTAGAACCAATAAAAATATTTGGGCAAACCTGAATGAGGCTGGAATTGTTTATTAGTATCCTTTTAATCAAATAGTCTGTGTCAACGAACAGCTCACCAAATATATGGGCTACCCAGGGCTCAATTAGCAACGAATGTTTATCTTCTATTCTAGCATTTAACGAAGCCGGGAGGGAAATAAGCGAAAAACATTCACGTCGCTTAGGTACTGCATGAAACGCATGATACTGTGTAAAATTGACTTTTCCACGCAAGTATCCGAAGAATTCGTTTCCATCACGCCTAAAGAAATAATTGAGCTTCCACCAATCCTGAATATCTTTCCCAGTGAAATTTCCTTGGAGCACGGGAGTGTCTAGCATACATGCAATGTCCTTGAAAGTGTTTAAGGGATCATAAGGCAATGGGGAGTTGAGGGCACGGATTGTGCTGCTGAGGTAGGAGTTGGTGAAGATGACAGTAAGAAGAATCCATCCTGCGAACGCCAGTCGGAAAGCGTTGGATCTTTCTAGTTGATTTGCGAGTGGATAGCCTCGATCGACCAAGAACGACAAAAACAACAATGCAGCGGGAAATCTCCTAAGGGTCTGCCCGATGCAATATCTCATGTATGTTATTGAAAGGCCCCACATGATAACAGGACACGACAGAATAGCCACCCAGGCAGACAATTTGAAAGGACTTGTGTAGAAGAGAAAGCTGAGTTGGTAAAACTTGTAACAAGTGAGATACGCGAATCCAGATGCATCAACTAAGACAAGAGGGCCTCTATATGGATGCCAATAGTCCTTAGACCTTTGAGCTGCTCCGATAATCTCTGGAATGTAAACTGGGGACTCTACATATGGATGCCAATTTAGTTCATTGCATTTGGATCTGCTCCCGTAGCTACATATTAAAGTTGCGTTGGACTTGTACAGGAGAATTGAAATGATGTACAAGTCGGAGGTGTGAAGTTTGAATGGATTCCGTTGGGCCATTTCTGCTGTGTTGTAATTCTTAAAAGCCTCTTGGTTTTCCTTTATTGAAGACAAAAACACTACAAATTGCGAAGGGGGTGGCCGATGAGTCGTGAAAATATTAACAGGCATTTCTTTGTATTTGTGGCAATTAGTTTTCAAGTAACGTATTCTTCTAGCAGGTGGAACGCAAACGAGAAATTTCGCGGAATTTTCAGAGAGATACACGAATGCCATGGTCAATTTTACGGTAACAAGGCGCTCGTTCGGAGGCTCGAAAACTAGGACAAGCCTCATTCGGTCAAATTCAAACGTTGGATAGTATCCATTGCCGCCCAAAAGAAAATCATTCTCTTCATTCATGT
>JAQGAB010002315.1:0-12454 GCA_034696565.1 Isotomurus graminis
AAAAGTAAGTTCTTCTCGCAGACGATGGGATGGAAAGTGAGCAAGTTGGGAGATGCGATGCGGAGGAGACTGGAAAGCGTCGTGCGATCAGGAATAATTGGGATGTACAAAACCTTATCGGAATTTAAAGAGGCTCGGGATATTTATGTCCAGAAATCGAAAACCAACTATGAGACAAAATTACATGAAGGATACAGTTTCAAGCATTTTTGCATTTTGGTTTATGTTTTTCTCGGATTTTTAGCATTTGCGATGAGTGTATTTGTCTGGGAACTGTCCAGCAATATAGTCCGCATTAGGAATAACTCACAGTACTTGGGTAAAATTCATGTAGAATTATGAATTTTGTTTCGTGGCATAAATGGGGTTACACTTTTTGAGATAATATACATTAGACTATAAATAGGCTTAATTGGGCGATCGTAATAAAAACAATTTTCTATTGTGAACATTTGAAATGCGGAAACCACTCGAACTTTTTGTTTTTAGATTTTGTTAGATTTAATAACTGACAGGACAGGAAAACAACTGAATGTTATAACTGACACAGGACTTACTTTTGTGTTACAATATGAAAGTTATCAAGGTAAGTTGATGAATTTGGTCTCGTGTTGGCCAGAAAACAGTTATGAAGAATAAACAGTTCTGACTGGCAGTTAAAATACATGCACTAAATAGCATATGACGTAAAAGTTTTATTTTATTACTTTCGTTACACAATGCAAAAGCCTTGAAATGTTGCAAAGTTGAAACATATGCTTCATAAGATAACGTTTTGATGGTACTTAATTGGGAAAATGTTTTACCTGAATATAACCGTATGGTTTCAAGGAACTTTGCAATCTCTTTCAATTGCAGTAATTACCTTTTAGGCTGTAGTCAGCCAAAGAATGGGTTCTTTCAGTGAAGAATCATTTTTGCAGTAACTGGGACATTCTAGTTTGCTCGTAGTTTTAAAAGCAGATAGAATCTATTATGGTGTTTCAATTCAAGACATTGCGATTACCAGAAGTGACTCAAAATGGGCTTACTGTGGTCGTATAATACAGCTGTAACAGTTATATTAGCAATAACTGGAGCCCATGTATCTCAGGTTGTATTGACGGCGAGACAGTAGGTCCAGTTGTAATTACTCCATCATCGCCTGAGGTTTTGCGTCCGATTATTCACGATTTAAAAGAATGAAGAACAAGGAGTAAGTGGAAACTTCTTAGAATTTATAAATATAGATACTTTTTTTAGTCTGTCATATCTGGAATGTCCCCAAGAATTCAGATAATCGGTTGTCACAAAGTTTAGCATAAATGTATCTAGAAGCTGAGTTGTTTTATGAGCCAAGGTTTATTTCTTTTGTTGGTTTACATCACAGAATATTTCTTGTAGCGTTTCAGGCATCAAGGAAGTTATACGTTATTATATTCTCAATTGCCACTAGCTCATTGGTGTTCTTGTAAGCAGTGAGACTCTAAATTACAAGTGTGCTCTAATTCAATGTGTGTGTGTGTGTAATTCGTCTCCATAATCTTCTTCAGCAAATAACCGTCCAACTTTTGAAGCTACAAACTGCAATTTACTTAATTGAAATGAGTTTATCTTGTTTTGATAAAATATTTTTGATTTTGACGTTAGTCCCACCAAACTTTGTAGAATCTCGTCTTGTTCTGAGAGATGAGAAAACACGTCCAATTATGATAACCCCTTTATCAGTAAATGGTCCACCGCCACCTCCGATTGTTCACGCTCAACCAGATAAAACACTTCCAAGTATCACGAGCCACTTGCCGGATTTCATTAATATTTTCTCATCTCACGTAATATTTCTCAACAACTTTGTGGAAATTAATAACTTGAGCAGAATTGTGTCAGATTCATTGAATTTTCTGAACTTTTTGGAGGTTCCATATATTTTGCAAACTACAAAGGGAATGCCGTTGTTTTACAGCTGGTTGGGTCATAAATACTTGTCACAAAGAAACGTTCTGGGCCAATTATTTCTTTTCACTTTACCTCATTGGTCAACAGGGAGTGACGGTAGTGCGATAGTTACACAATATCTCAATGTATGGGGTTATGAAGAAACAAAAGTGTATCATGACTTTTCAATTAAACAAATAATGTACCTTTACAGTATTCACGACAAATGGAACAAAGAAGGAGTTAAGCAATTGATGATACAGCAATATTCAACAAGAGATTTACTTTCGTTCAAAGTTTACATTGGATTCATGTCACATTTGACACAAAATATACTAGGGATCTTTTATCTGTGTCAGTTTTGCGAGTACGAGCAGTTGGTTCTGTACGAAATGCCCCGTCTACAATCCTCAAAACAATTATCCGAGTATCACAACAGTAAGGAAATTAATTATGCTTGGCTTGGATATGCAGGAGGTAATGGTTTAAATTGCACAGATTTGTTAGCTGGTGTGCCTTATCAAGGAATTATTACATTACGAAACATTACGGGGAATTCTGGATTTAGTTTTGAACGGCTTTTACTCCAAGTTTTATTGAGTGGGAGTAATTCTACAAAATATTTGCGTTTAATTAGCACCAAGTCAGAAAATATACATGATGAGTTGAGGGCATACGGCTTTCTGTATTATCCAACGATTACTACAACCTTATTGAGATTGCGATACAGTGAATCTGTTCAGGTGGGTTTCTTCTCAGAAAGCTATAACTTCATTACGTGCCATGGCATTTATCAATCCGGTCAGAGCATATTTGCTTATGTAAACCCATTTGAAAGAACCGTGTGGTTGAGTATTACAGGCTGTATTCTATTGGCTACGGTATTACCTGCATTGGCACTTAAAGTTAGTAAAGGAGTTACATTGAGAAGCTCTTGTCCTTTACTTTTCGAGTCAATTATTTTTTCGTTAATTTTGCAATATCCTCGGAATATTTCGAGTTCTGTAGGGGCGAAAAATATAGCCTTGTCAAATGCGTACAGATGGATCTATGGGATGTTAATTGTTGCTTGCATTGTTCTGATCAATTGCTACGTGGGATTAGTAATTACGAATGTAACAAAGCCTCTGCCATTTCAAACGACTCATGAGACTTTAGAATCGATAACAAACTCGAAATTGATTGTGTCGTTACGGGACGAAAGACTTGGAGAGAAGTGCAGAGACGAGATGAAACGATATGAATCGAAGTCTGGAATTATGGATTTTTCAAATGAGTTTCCTAGACCAAAGTCTACGTTGGGAAGCGACATGAAAAACATAATTGGGGGTTACGGACCAAAAACTGAGTAAGTTTTCTTATGAAGTAAGAAAGGCATTGAAAGTAGTTATAATATATATATTTAATTCCACAGAACAGTGGCAGAAATTTACAATCAACTCCAGTCAACCGTTTCTTCATTGAAAGCTATTGTTTCTGAAATGACACGTGACGAGTGTAGATCTCCAACCTTGTATGTCGTTTTGAATTCTCTGATCAACAAAAGGATGAGTCAAATGGAAAACATTGTGAAAGGAAAGGTTCAGTTTTATAAAGGGAAAAGTGAGTTCTTATCACAGACAAAAGGATGGAAAGTGAGCAGGAGTGGATTCGGAATGCGGAACAGGCTTGAAACAGTTGTGCGTGGGGGTTTAATTAACTTATACACGGACCTTATGCAGTTTAACGAATCTCGTCAGATTAACGTGGATAACGCCAAGCAAGGCAAGCAAACTCAGGAAGGATTTACTTTAAAACATTTTTCTAGCTTAGGGTATATTTATCTTGGGTGTTTGGATGGAAGTTTAATCGTACTTGTCTTGGAGTATTTGACTTTTGTTATTCAATTTAAATCCAGCAAATGTTTTAATTTTGGATGAGATTTACGTGTACTATATCGCAGTTTTTTGTTTGAAACATCTGATAAGAATTTCTATACACAATGAGGTTTTACTGTAGCATGTTTAATTTAAAATCGATTGAAATGCAATAAGAAAGCTTTTGAGGAAAGATTTGGACGTATTTCCTTTTGAAATATTTTATACTAGAAATATACCATTGGTACTTGGCTGTATGGAAAAGACAGAACAAAGAAGCATCTGCTGGAGAGATTCTTTGAGGACACTTTGATTCGATAAGAGACTAAGTTCTTCCAGATGCTAACTTAGGATCTTGCATTTCTCATTTTTTGGGATTCGTACTAATTATGTTAAGCATGTTTTACCGTGTAATTTTTCTTAATTAAGCATGTATTTTACAATTTTAGATGATTAGCGTCCATGAAAATTTGCCAAAGGATTCGCCACATGAATATCTTTGCATTCGTTGTCCATACTTGAGAAGTGAAATTGTTTCAGGAGAACCGGTAACAAGTCCCAAGCGACACATCTCCAGAGAATGATATTTTAATTCGCCAAAATAAATGTCTAACTAAAGACTATAGTAGGCTTTGATTTGATGAATTGATAAAAAACACATGAGGAGCAAGAACAGAACTAGTGACCAAACATATTGATCTCTGACCTCTCCCATATGCAAGACTTGTTTGACTTCTTCCACTCGCGAGTCTAATAGTAGTCAACGGATTCTAAAGACTCATCTCGTGCAGCTTAAAGCTTTCTCATTAATAGACGATAATTTTGTTGTAAAGGCTACTCAAACTAAATCACTTTCAAGTTACTTCTGGCGAGATGGGCTTTGGAATAAAGCGTACAAATAATCTTTAAATGCGCATGAGTAAGGTAACATGAAACAAACTCACCCGTCTGTATTTTACTGACAAAAAATATTGTTTGATTTACAAGAGTGTCAAAATCCTTGCCATTCTTTGCGTGTTTCTGGATAGATCCCGGAATTCTGCTACGAGTATACAGGGTGGTCCGCTTCGATGGGACACATTTTTGGAGCTCATATCTTTTCAACCACTCATGTTGCAGTAAATTAGTAAATACCAATGAAAAACTGATATTTTAAATCGATCCACGCTAAACATTTTTCTGAATTTCGAAAATATCACAAACATATTAATTCATTAAGCAAAATGCGCTTAGTAACTTGTGATTAAGCAGATTTAAAAAACAAATCAACATGTTCGCTTTAAGATTGAATCACAAAAATCGATAAAAAACTAATTGAGGTATGTCTGTGGGATGCTATTTTTTTTACTTTCCAAGCTGTTTTGGAGCAGATTTCAGTGTCCGTTAATTAACGAAACAGACAACAGAAACAGAATTGAATCCGACCCGATTATTTGTGGAAATTGTTTTTCATAGGTTTAATTGGAGCTGTCTAATTTTAATGATTTTTGCCTCAACCTTCACAATCCATAAGACTAGGTAAAATGATTTTTTTTAATTTTTTCGCCCGATCTGTCTGCCAGTGAACACTTAACTTAAGTTTTCCTTCCAAAATGGTTGCTATTAATTTCAATTAGATAAATTCTTTATATCACTTCATAGGACTTTTAAAGTTAATGAAACGTATTAAGGAACTCTTCAGCTTTCCAGCAAGCCTATTTACGACTTTCTAGGACTTAATGTGCCGAAATTATGACGCCCGAAAGTGTGTCCCATCGAAGCGGACCACCCTGTATTAGATAAAACCTTATTAGTATAGGAGTACAGGTGGAATAGCCATGAGAATACATCCGACTGCAGCCACGTACGACACAATCTGAGCTGTATACGCTGTCTTGCTGGACAGGACTCGTTGAAAGTATACCTAGAATTAATTGTAGATGAGTAAATGTAGGTAACATATTCCACATATTACTTAATAGGCACCTGGGTCTGAGGCACCCGGGTCAATAGGAACCTAAGTCAATAGGCTCCTGGGTCTGAGGCACTGGGGTCACATATGCACTCGTATCGCAGGCACGGGGGTCGCGTCACCAATGTCGCAGGCACTGATGTCGTAGGCACCCGTGTCTCGCACCCCTCGGAGATCCTGCGTCGCGAAGACGTTCTTAAGTCTCAATTGGCAGAAGACAAAGTCCCCAGAGGAATCAGTATGTTCCTCCCGAGTCCCTTGGAAAGAACATGTGCCATGGCAAGCATTCCCGAGCATTTCTGTGCTTGTCATGAAACAGAAGTCTTGCCTGATGGTCATTCATTAGCCATACAAGCTGCTAATTTCGCAATTTACGAGATGAACTCTTTCATTTCTCAACACCCCATGTGCTCCTATCTCTCATTGACTAATATAACCCACTGAACTACATATTATGTAGTTCAGTGATATAACCATAGCTTACAAATTCAAGTCGGAGGATTCCAAGAATAAAAGTTTAACTGAGGAAGGTGTAAAAATAATATTCCAGGTTTTTCCTGGTGCTGCGGAATTTGACGCAACAGTTTTACGGCACACAAACAGCAAAACTTGGAGGCTCTCTGACATAAGCAGAGTTATTTTGTATGGAAATCAAAGTCACTGAGTGGATGATGCAATGATAAAGAAATATTGTTATTGCACGGATTTATTGGAATGATTTAAAGTTTCTCTGTCAGTCTAGTTGGATGTGATTTTTAATTTTATTGTTCAACTTCTATAAGAAAGCATTAAACACATTTATTTACAATTATTGTATGAAACAAGTGGAATAACTTAATTTAGGTTATGTTGAATTCTTGAGATATTTTAAATTGAACTAAAAATGACTTAAGTTACAAACCCACAACCAGAGGGTCATTAAACTGAATGAAATGGCAGATTATCAGCATTAATAACCTATCAACATATTAACTCGTGCCCAGTTTAAGGCCAACTTATTCTGAACCTACTCAATAAATAACAACCTTGAGAGATTTTAACTCTTCTATGCATGGAAAGTGTGTTTAATCATACTCAAGCTAACTACACGTGCACATAATCTCATACTGCTGGGACACATTAATGAATTGCACCTTGTTGTGCAATCTTACCTTATTTATACTCTGTTAGAGTACCATTAATTGGTAGGTGGAATCTCTCCGGTTAATAAATATTTACATTTTGACATGTTTTCCTCCCTGTCTTGTTATTTCAGTTAGTTTAGTTCTTCTTGATCCATCTGTTCATTGTTGAGTTATCCAACTTGCATAAAACATTACTCAAGACACTTTGGGACACTTTGGGTTAAAGACATGTTCATTCTAATAAGTATTCTGTTCATCACTCTTATTTTTATTTGGGCATACTTGAAATATGAAGCGAATCAAAAGCTCACCGAGGGGTTTAAAGGACGGAAAGAAGTGTTAATTTTGGGAAACGTTTTGGATTTCATTCGAGACATAGACCGTAATTACTTTATTCCATGCATTACAAGTAATCTACTAATCTATATCTGAAACGATATACACAGAGATGATTCCTTATATGACAAAACTCGTGGAAGATTGTGGAGAAAGAGCCAAGTTTAGTATTGGGACGAATGTTATTGCTGTCATTGCCAGTGCTGAGGATGCTGAGGTTATCAATGGGAAACAAAAGAACCCTGAATTATATTTTGTGAATTCATCTAATGAAACTGTATTATATTTAACCTTCTAGAAAATCTTAGGATCCTCAGCACACATACAGAAAGGCGATGAGTATAGATTTTCCCACGAGTGGCTTGGACTTGGACTACTGACAACTACAGGTTGAAATACAGTTTTAATGCTAAAACAATCAACTTTTAACATCTTTTGTGTATTCGCAGGTGATAAGTGGCGCTTACGAAGGAAACTCCTCACTCCAGCGTTTCATAACCAAATTCTGGATGATTTCATACCTGTTGTAAATGAGCAAGCAGACACTCTTGTGTCCATCTTGAAATCAACTACAGACCACCAGCCATGTGAAATACAAAAGGAACTTACGCTGGCTGCATTGGACGTGATATGTGGTGCAGTTTTGAAATTAAACACGCTTAAAATATTTCATGAAATTAAACTCTCTTTATTGTAGAAACGGCAATGGGGCGTACAGTGAATGCTCAGCTTAAATCAGAGTCTCCGTATATTCGAGCTGTGAATGAGTATGTCTATCAGATTGAAAACTGCACAAACTATTAAACTATTTCTTTAATTATGGAACACTTGTGATTATCTAGAGTGACGATTTTAGTGATGAGCAGACTATTTAAACCTTGGCTAATGCCAGAAATCCTTTGGAAAGCTTCACCTACTGGGAAACAGGCTACTAAGGATATAAAGATACTCCATGGATTTACTAAAGAGGTTAAGAGAAAAACTAGTGAATTCATGTGGATTTATTATTTCAATGGTACGGGGTCTTGTAGGTGCTGAAAGAAAGACAGTTGCAACGAACGCTACAAAAGAATTATAAGATGTCTACTCAAAATGACGAAAAGTCGCCTTCGGATAATGAAATTCTAGGTACAAAGAAGAAACAAGCTTTCCTAGATCTTCTGCTGCAGATCCAAGAAGACCAACCTGGGTCCTTGACTTCTCAAGAAATTCTTAATGAAATAGACACCTTCTGTTTTGCTGTATTAAACAAGTCACTGATACTTATTAGCCACAATTTAAACTATGCCAGTTTATTACCTGTCAAATTAGCATTAAATAAAATCCTTCTAATTCCTCGTAGGGTCACGATACTGTAGCCACTGCACTGAAATGGACAATTTTGAGATTAGGAAATCACCCAGAAGTACAAGAGAAGGTGCAGAAAGAACTGGATGGGATTTTTGGAGATGACAGAAGTCGAGTTGTTACAAAAGATGACTTGAGACGAATGGAATATCTCGAGTTGGTAATAAAGGAATCTATGAGACTGCATCCTGTCGTTCCAAGCATTATTAGAAAAATCACAACCCCTTTGGAATTCGGTATGTCCGTTCTTCCTTCCTATTTTTTCATGCTAATTATCATACATCTCTCATTTATATGTGCTAGACAATGGAGCTCTTATCAAACCGGGAGTGGCTGCTTGGATTTTCATTCACCATCTTCACCGCAACCCGAAGTACTGGAAGTCTCCAGATGAATTCATTCCAGAAAGATTTACTCTCGAAAACTCTCGGGGAAGGCATCCTTACGCATACGTGCCCTTCTCTGCCGGACCAAGAAACTGCATAGGTCACTTCAACACACTTTCGGATTCCGTTTACATGTTTTCTTTACTTGTTTATGGCTTCTTTCAGGTCAAAAGTTTGCCACAATAGTCCACAAAGTCATCTTGGCCAAAATCCTTTGTACGTTTAGCATCAAAAGCGTACAAAAAATTGAGGACATTCAGCAGGCATGGGAAGTAATACTGATTCCTAAGGATGGAGTGCATTTGGAATTGACACTACGCCCACCGATAAGCTCTGGAATTTCAAGTTGATCTACACAATTCTTACTTATTCACTTTGAAGACTTTGGATCTGGGATGAACTGGGATTGAGAACAGGTTTAGTACGACATCCATTAGGATTTGTATTTGTAGTCATTCATTTAGTAACGATACATTTGTGAAACTGCTGGTTTTCTTAATGAACCTACAGCGTGACGCATTAACATAATAACGAATAAGACATACTCCACGAATAAATGCAATTGCGATTGCGAATGAAAGCAAACTATAATTCATAGAAATATGTAAAGAGGCCAACAAGTGTTTATTTTATTAATTCAATGATAACTTACAAAAGTCAAAGTGATTACGGATAACTTTATCGGATGGACTTGCGGCCTGCAGCTTGTTTCTTATCTGCAGGTTTATTTTTTCCTCCAGGGCTTTTCTTCTGTTGGAGTCCTGAGACGTCACTCTTCCTGCTCCGGAGTAGTTTAGGCGAAAACTTGGGGAATTGCTTGGTCTCCTTGGGTGAAGGTTGTTTTGCTGCAGACGAAGGAGCTTCTTGAGGAGATTTAGGGACTTCCGATTTCTTTTGTGTTTACTGTAACATGTTTTATTGAAAATCGATTGAAATGCAATAATAAAGCTTTTGATGAAGACGTATGTCCTCTTAAAATATTTTATACTATAAATACCATTGGTAGTTGGCTGTATGGAAAAAACAATAAGACAAAGAAGCATCTGGTGGAGATATTCTTTGAGGATAATTTGAATCAACAATAGATTAAGTTCTTCAAGAAGCTTACGTATGACGTATGAAATGTTTCGCATGTAATACAGTGTAATTCTTGGAAATATTTTACATTTAAGCAGGGATTTTACAATTTTAGATGATTAGTTTGACAACATGGAATGTTTACTGACACTTTCCAACATCATTATCATCATATAACCGGTAATGATCTAAAGTGATTGCTAAATACCATAAACACACATACAATGAAGTGTCCTGTAGAAAATAATAGCAAACCGTGGATAGAACCTCGTGAAATGTAAAGTAAACCTTTAAAGTATTTTATTAGTAAATTCTCCAGGTAAATTCACTCAATGGTCTGTAGTGAACTAGTGAAGTATAAGACTGGAAAGTAGCTAGAACAGATAGGGAGGTTCCGATTTCCAAAGACGTATTTATTGTCAACAGAGAATTATGCTTTATTAATTAACATATATATTTCGTTTCAATAAAGATTAACATACTGCGAACCCAAAAAACTATAAACAACAAACTTTACAGCTCCCAAATCAAAATTGCCAATCGGAAGAGTAAATCTCGTTAGATTGTTCATCTTGTCAGACATGGTGATAATATTTGAATGAAATGCTATGGAGTTAAGTAATATATTGTTGTGATCGGAGGCGACTGTTGACATGCTAATGATCAAATAGCTCGTGGAATGAAAATATGGCAAAAGATTCGCAATATAAATATCTTTGAATTAGTTGTCCATACTTGAGAAAAACACTTGTTTCATGAAAGCCGATAATAAGTCACAAGCGACACAGCACCAGAGGATGACATCTTGATTCGCAAAAAACCTGAGAAGTAAGTCGAAATGCCTAACTAAGACTATAGTAGGCTAGTAGGCTTTAATTGATTAATTGATAAAAAAATACTTGAGAAGCAAGAACTTTCCCATGTGCAAGACTTGCTTGACTTCTTCCACTCGCGAGTCTAACAGAAATCAACGTATTCTAAAGGTTCATCTCGTGCAGCTTAAAGCTTTCTCATTAATAGGCAATAATGTTTGATTAAAAAGAGAGTCAAAATCCCTGTCATTCTTTGCGTGTTTCAGGACAGATCCCGGAATTTTGATACGAGTATTTTAGATAAGCTTATTATTATAAGTATAGGTATATGTATCTCTTTAAGTCTATAATTAATATAAATGCGACAGACAGTTGAAGAGCTTCAGTTGCTCTCTGCACTCACATGTCCAGTTGATTAATCTCACTCAGTTAACTCTAACTCATCTCCTTAATCTCAACCAGTCGTTCACACACACAGTTAAAACATTCTCCTCTAACATATTCCCAACACTACATAATCAATTCAAGATGCTGGACATTTGGGGAGTGATATCAATCGTGTTCTTCTACCTCCTAATTTTAGCCGTGGGGATCTGGGCTGGAAGGAAAGGCTCAGGAGAGCCCTCGGAAGATGAAGTCATGCTTGCTGGTCGGAACATTGGAATATTCGTTGGAATCTTTACAATGACAGCTACTTGGATCAGTGGTGGCTTCATTAATGGAACTGCAGAAGTAATTTACACCACAGGGCTTGTGTGGTGTCAGCTCCCATTTGGTTTTGCCTTGTCATTAGTCGTTGGAGGAATATTCTTTGCAAATCCAATGCGAAGTCAAGGCTATGTGACTATGCTTGACCCTTTGCAAGACGCTTTTGGGGGAAAAATGGGAGGACTTTTGTTTCTTCCAGCGTTTTGTGGAGAAATCCTTTGGGTTGCTGGAATCCTTGCTGCATTAGGAGCTACTCTGTCGGTCATCATTGACATGGATCAATATGCCAGTATAATCTTTACAGCGTGTATTGTCGTGTTCTACACATTGTTTGGAGGTCTGTACAGTGTAGTGTACACAGATATTCTCCAGCTGTTCTGTATCTTCATTGGCTTGGTATGGATTAGGAAATCATGTTTTTGGAACATTTTAAACACTTGCCTTACTTTCAGTGGCTTTGTATTCCCTTCGCTCTGTATCATCCTGCAGTTGGGTCTTTAACTGACCCTGGAATCGACTGGATAGGCCATCTAAGAAGTAATGATTATGGGCAATGGATTGACTACGCCTTACTTATCATCTTTGGAAGTGTTCCCATGCAAGTAAGATTACTTAATGGTGGAGTTATTTATGTGGAATATGTTACCTATATTTACTCATCTACACTTAATTCTAGGTTTACTTTCAACGGGTCCTGGCCAGCAAGACAGCGCATACAGCTCAGATTGTGTCGTACGTGGCTGCAGTCGGATGTATTCTCATGGCTATCCCACCTGTACTCATCGGAGCGATCGCTAAAGTGACAGGTAAATAGTTAGAGTACAATAGTATGTGTGCAATGAAAATTAAAGTAACTTTCAGATTGGAGTCAAACAACATATGGCGACATGTATGGGGGACGGGACCCTTTTTCAAGGGGGGAATCCCATCTGGTCCTTCCACT